>AWOL01S0030302.1:0-12759 GCA_000715115.1 Nicotiana otophora
GTTATGTGGTACAACTGAAACTGTGTTAAGGAAACCTTGATCCTCATTCGAGGACGAATGATCTTAAGTGGGGGAGGATGTAAGGACTCGTAAAAATTTAAACCAAAAACGCGGGGTTTCTTCTGACCTTTTGGATTGAACAGTACCCTACAGACGGAAAGGAAAATATTTCGCAGAAGAACGCATTTCTGCGGACCATTAGTGATGGTTGTATATATGGTGATGTTTTGTCAAGTTGCGTATGTGTTGTTAGGAATTGTTTTGGTGTTACTCTGACAGGTGAATAGGCCTAAATACAAAGGAAACTCTGGCGAAATTTTCAAAACGTTAAGCAAATCTAGGGCTGATGTTATGTGGTACAACTGAAATTGTGTTAAGCAAACCTTGATCCTCATTCGAGGACGAATGATCTTAAGTGTAGGATGATGTAAGGACCCGTAAAAATTTAAACCAAAAACTTGGGGTTTCTTCGGACTTTTTGGATTGAAAAGTACCCTACGGACTGAGAGCAAAATGTATCGCAGAAGAATGCATTTCTGCATCCCATTAGTGACGTTGTTATACATGGTGATGTTTTGTCAAGTTGTGGATGTGTTTTTAGGAATTGTTTTGGTGTTACTCTGACAGGTGAATAGGCCTAAATACAAAGGAAACTCTTGCGAAAAATTTTAGAAAGTTAGGCAAATCTGGGGCTGATGTTATATGGTACAACTGAAACTGTGTTAAGAAAACCTTGATCCTCATTCAAGGACAAATGATCTTAAGTGGGGGAGAATGTAAGGACCCATAAAAACTTAAACAAAAAACTCAGGGTTTCTTCAGACTTTTTGGATTGAACAGTA
Source organism: Nicotiana otophora (assembly GCA_000715115.1). Taxonomy (NCBI): domain Eukaryota; kingdom Viridiplantae; phylum Streptophyta; class Magnoliopsida; order Solanales; family Solanaceae; genus Nicotiana; species Nicotiana otophora. Next base: position 843 of record AWOL01S0030302.1, read on the forward strand.
ACCTACGGACTGAGAGGAAAATGTTTCGCAGAAGAACGCATTTCTGCGGCCCATTAGTGACGTTGTTATACATGGTGATGTTTTGTCACGTTGTGGATGTGCTGCTAGGAATTGTCTTGGTGTTACTCTGACATGTGAATATGCCCAAATACAAAGGAAACTCTGGCGACATTTGCAAAAAGTTAGGCAAATCTGGGGCTAATGTTTTGTGGTACAACTGAAACTTTGTTAAGCAAACCTTGATCCTCATTCGAGGACGAATGATCTTAAGTGGGGGAGGATGTAAGCACCCGTAAAAATTTAAACTAAAAACTCGGGGTTTCTTCGGACTTTTGGATTGAACAGTACCATACAGACTGAGAGGACAATGTTTCACAGAAGAATGCATTTCTGCGGCCCATTAGTGACGTTGTTATGCATGGTGATGTTTTGTCAAGTTGTGGATGTGTTGTTAGGAATTGTTTTGGTGTTAATCTGACAGGTGAATAGGCCTAAATACAAAGAAAACTCTGGCAAAATTTTAAGAAAGTTAGGCAAATCTGGGGCTGATGTTATGTTGTACAACTGAAACTGTGTTAAGGAAACCCTGATCCTCATTCGAGGAAGAATGATCTTAAGTGGGGGAGGATGTAAGGACCCGTAAAAATTTAAACCCAAAACTCGGGGTTTCTTCTGACTTTTTGGATTTAACAGTACCCTACAGACGGAAAGGAAAATGTTTCGCAGAAGAACGCATTTCTGCGGACCATTAGTGATGGTTTTACATATGGGGAAGTTTTGTCAAGTTGTGGATATGTTTTTAGGAATTGTTTTGGTGTTACTTTGACAGGTGAATAGGCCTAAATACAAAGGAAACTCTGGCAAAATCTTCAAAAAGTTAAGCAAATCTGGGGCTGATGTTATGTGGTACAACTGAAACTGTGTTAAGCAAACCTTAATCCTCATTCGCGGACGAATGATCTTAAGTGTAGGAGGATGTAAGGACCCGTAAAAATTTAAACCAAAAACTTGGGGTTTCCTCGGACTTTTTTGATTGAACAGTACCTTACGGACAGAGAGGAAAATGTTTCGCAGAAGAACGCATTTCTGCAGCCCATTAGTGACGTTGTTATACATAGTGATGTATTGTCAAGTTGTGGATGTGTTTTTAGGAATTGTTTTGGTGTTACTCTGACAGGTGAATAGGCCTAAATACAAAGGAAACTCTTGCGAAAATTTTAGAAAGTTAGGCAAATCTGGGGCTGATGTTATATGGTACAACTGAAATTGTGTTAAGAAAACCTTGATCCTCATTTGAGGACGAATGATCTTAAGCGCGGGAGGATGTAAGGACCCGTAAAAATTTAAACCAAAAACTCGGGGTTTCTTCGGACTTTTTGGATTGAACAGTACCCTACGGACTGAGAGAAAAATGTTTCGCAGAAGAACGCATTTATGCGGCCCATTAGTGACGTTGTTATACATGGTGATGTTTTGTCAAGTTGTGGATGTGTTGCTAGAAGTTGTTTTGGTGTTACTCTAACAGGTGAATATGCCCAAATATAAAGGAAACTCTGGAGACATTTTCAGAACGTTAGGCAAATATGGGGCTGATGTTTTGTGGTACAACTGAAACTGTGTCAAGAAAACCTTGATCCTCATTCGAGGACGAATGATCTTCTGTGAGGGAGGATGTAAGGACCCGTAAAAATTTAAACCAAAAACTCGGGGTTTCTTCAGACCTTTTGGATGGAACAGTACCCTACGGACAGAGAGGAAACTATTTCATAGAAGAACGCATTTCTGCGGCCCATTAGTGACGTTGTTATGCATGGTGATGTTTTGTTAAGCTGTGGATGTGTTGTTAGGAATTGTTTTGGTGTTACTCTGACAGGTGAATAGGCCTAAATACAAAGGAAACTCTGGCGAAGTTTTTAAAAAGTTAGGCAAATCTGGGGCTGATGTTATGTGGTACAACTGAAACTGTGTTAAGCAAACCTTGNTCGAAGTTTTTAAAAAGTTAGGCAAATCTGGGGCTGATGTTATGTGGTACAACTGTTAAGCAAACCTTGATCCTCATTCGAGGACGAATGATCTTAAGTGGGGGAGGATGTAAGGACCCGTAAAACTCTAAACCAAATACTCGGGGTTTCTTCTAACTTTTTGGATTGAACAGTACCCTACGGACTGAAAGGAAAATGTTTCGCAGAAGAACGCATTTCTGCGGACCATTAGTGACGTTGTTATATAAGGTGATGTTTCATCAAGTTGTGGATGTGTTGTTAGGAATTGTTTTGGTGTTACTCTGACAGGTGAATTGGCCTAAATACAAAGGAAACTCTGGTGAAATTTTCAAAAAGTTAAGCAAATCTGGGGCTGATGTTATGTGGTACAACTAAAACTGTGTTAAGAAAACCTTGATCCTCGTTCGAGGACGAATTATCTTAAGTGTGGGAGGATGTAAGGACCCGTAAAAATTTAAACCAAAAACTTGGGATTTCTTCGGACTTTTTGGATTGAACAGTACCCTATGGACTGAGAGGAAAATATTTCGTAGAAGAACGCATTTCTGCGGCCCATTAGTGACGTTGTTATACATGGTGATGTTTTGTCAAGTTGTGGATGTGTTTTTAGGAATTGTTTTGGTGTTATTCTGACACGTGAATAGGCCTAAATACAAAGCAAATTGTTGCAAAAATTTTAGAAAGTTAGGAAAATCTGGGGCTGATGTTATATGGTACAACTGAAACTGTGTTAAGCAAACCTTGATTCTCATTCGAGGACGAATGATCTTAAGTGGGGGAGGATGTAAGGACCCGTAAAAATCTAAACCAAAAACTCTAGGTTTCTTCGGACTTTTTGGATTGAACAGTACCCTACGGACTGAGAGGAAAATGTTTCGCAGAAGAACGCATTTATGCGGCCCATTAGTGACGTTGTTATACATGGTGATGTTTTGTCAAGTTGTGGATGTGTTGTTAGGAATTGTTTTGGTTTTACTTTGACAGGTGAATAGGCCTAAATACAAAGGAAACTCTAGCGAAAGTTTCAGAAAATTTGGCAAATCTGGGGCTGATGTTATGTGGTACAACTGCAACTGTGTTAAGCAAACCTTGATCCCCATTCGAGGACGAATGATCTTAAGAGGGGGAGGATGTAAGGACCCGTAAAAATTTAAACCAAAAACTTGGAGTTTCTTCAGACCTTTTGGATGAAACAGTACCCTACGGACTGAGAGGAAAATGTTTCACAGAAGAACGCATTTCTGCGGCCCATTATGCGGCCGCATAATCACTCTGCGGATCGCATAATTTCCGCAAAATGAAGAAGTATGTTTGGCCAACTTGATGTCAGTTTTGCGGTCGATTATGCCACCGCATAATTGATATGCGGACCGCATATCGATCGCATAATCCCTCTTGAGTTTTTTCGAAGGGAGTTCTGCGGTGCATTATGCGACCGCAGAACGAGTATGCGGACTGCATACTGGTCGCATACCTGGGCCGTAAGTACAAGCCCCTGAGCGCCATTTCTGCGGTTACTTTGCGGACCGCATAACCATTATGCGGTCACATATGCGACCGCAGACCTGTGTCGGGGCACCATTTTTCTTAATTTCAAAACCGACCCCTATTCCGTTAAAACATCCATTTAGCCCATTTTGAAGCTCATTTCTCATATTACTAGTGTATGAGAGAGAGGGTTCTAGAGGGAGGGCCTAATTCCCACCAATTAATCTTCAACCATGACTCGAAGCTTGGAAATATTCAAGTAGAGTACCAAATTCTTCATCAAAAAAGATTGAGGTTGCTAAGGGTTCCAGAAAATTGTAGAGTCTAAAGAAGCGCAATTGAGGTATGTTGGCTACACTTTCTCTCTTGGAATTGAATTCCATAATATTTCTGTAAGTTTCAAAGTGTGGGTTACGTATTAAAAGGTTATGGATTTGAGTCGTGTTTCAATAAAAGATAGAATTGTTTAAAAGCTTTAGTACGAAATTCATGCCCATTAGTGGTTGCTTTAACTAGTGCTTTGATTTATAAATATATCCAGTATGATTCGAGTTCAATATACTCACGTGTTGAAATTGTACATTGTCATTTCTGGGGGAGAATATTGCAAGAGTAAGTGGTGTATTGACTGTTTATGATTTTTCATGTGTATTTCTATTGTTGGTTGGCAAGCTTCATTCTTTGGTAAGAAACCATTTGTGTTTGAAGTTTCCATTTCAAATGGATTTGAAGTATATGATTTTTAAAATATCCTATATGTTGATACTTGATGGTGATCTTTGAAATTGAAAGAGGTGAAAGTGTGGAATATGAAATACGGCCATTGTGCCTGGAATAAAGAATCTTGTGAATGGCCTAATGAGCCAAGGAAATATTGTCGTTGTGAATGACTGGAAATATTAATGAAAATTCATACAATGTGAAAGATGTTGAGGTTAGTACAATTGTATTTATGATATTTTTGTTTGCAAATCAAATCAAAACTATTTTTGGGAGCATCATTAGCATTACCGAGGAAGGGTGGGTCATAAGGCCCACATCTGAAACTACACGTGCCGGTGTAGGGATGCATTGTGATATTATTTCCCTTAATTGGGATGAAACTGGACCCTTTGTGGATTGGAAAAGTCAACCCGCACGGCATATATGGGAAGGCGGCCTAACTGATTGGGTGGAGATCAGACGCCATATTGCGCATATGGTGGTACTACTCTTGGTAACAACTTTCTTTCGCATCACATGTCAAAGCACATTGTTCATGGGAGATGGCCTAGCCGATCAAGCGTGATCGTACTCTGTTCTAACAAAGACGGTGGTATATCGGTGTTAATGATCTCCCAACCAAAATTATATATGAAGTTTGTATTTTGGAAATTATGATCTCCCAATGAGGATGTTGCGGTGGATGTGCGGGCACACTAAAATAGATAAGATTACGAATGATGATATTCGGGAGAAGGTGCATGTGGCTCCCATTGATGACAAGATGCGAGAAGTAAGGCTTAGATGGTTCGGACATGTTCAGAGGAGAAGCCCAGATGCTCCGGTACGGAGGTGTGAGCAGCTGGTTACGGAGGGCACGAGAAGAGGTAGAGGGCGGCCTAAGAAGTATTTTTGGGAGAGGTGATCAGGCAGGATATGGCGAGGCTCCAAATTTCCGAGGACAAGACACTTGATAGGAAGATGTGGAGGTCGAGTATTAGGGTTGTAGGTTAGGAGGTAGTTGAGTCGTGCCTTACTTCGTAACATGGTGGGACTAGCCATGTAGGGTTTTTGTCTAAGATAACTAGTGGGAATGTTGTTGCTTACTATTTCGCTTTTCAGTGCAGGTCCTAATTACTAGCTAACATTTTTGCTTTACATCTCTCTTCTAGATTTCATGATGTTCCTATTTTTCTAATGACTGTTGTGGTGATACTAATATTTACTAATATTGTCTCCCTTTACTTTGCATCTTTCTTCTGGATTTCATGGTGTTCCTATTTATCCTATGATTATTGTTGTGATACTAATATTGTCTCCCTTTTTGCCCCTTTTGTCTTTTTGTTTTTTTTTTAGCCGAGGGTCTTTCGGAAACAGCCTCTCTACTCCTTCGGGGTAGGGGTAAGGTCTTCGTACACACTATCCTCCCCAGACCCCATTAGTGGGATTTTACTGGGTTTTTGTTGTTATTGTTGTATTTTGGAAATTATTATGTTTTCACTGGACGTTTGGATATTGTTGATTGTGGCTTTCTTATATGGGCATTCTATTTTGAAAGAGGATTTTTAGCTATACATACTAGTGCTATTCGACAGTATTAACGTCCCTTTTGCTGGGGGCGCTGCATCTTTAATGGATGCAGGTGGTTCTTCAGCAGGCGGCATTGATCAGTGATAGCACTACACTCTTTTCAGCTGATTTTGTGAGCCCCACTTCATTTCGGGGTCATGTATCTTTTGTTTCTCATGTACAGTGGTTTGAGGTATAGCCGGGGCCTTATTGCCGGCATTTCCATATTACTCTTCTATTGTATTTAGAGGCTCCGTAGACAGGTTGTGGGTTATGGTTGATGTTGGGAATTGAACTAGAAATGTTGGTACTTAGAAATTATGTTTTTCATTAATTCTATAAACTCGTAATGTTTTGGAAATTATGAATGAAACTACTAATGGGAATGAAAAGGAAGTTGTTAATAAAATCTTTTCAATGATTGATTAATGGAGTACATCTCCTCTTTATTCATATATAAGTTTGGGTAGAAGTAAGTCTAATAGGCTTGTTCGGCCGGGTTCTCTTGGTTGAGCACCGGTCGCGCTCCCTGAGTTTGGAGCGTGACATTCCACACCTACAGGCACTCTACCGCAGGTGCGATTACACCAGAAGCTGAAATGCTTCAGCAATTCCTCCAACTCCCAATTTGATCCGTTGACTATCCGAAATCCACTCGAGGCCCCCGTGACCTCGACCAAATATACCAACCAGTCCTAAACATCACACGAACATAGTCAAGCCTTTAAATCACATCAGACAACTCTAAAACATGAATTACACATCGATTCAGGCCTAATGAACTTCATAGTTTCAAACTTCCATAACTGATGCCGAAACCTATCAAACCACGTCCGATTGACCTCAAATTTTGCATACAAGTTATATTCGATATTTCAGACCTACTCTAACTTTCGGACGTGGAATCCGACCCCGATATCAAAAAGTCCACTTCCGGTCAAACTTCCCAAAAATTCAACTTTTGCCATTTCAAGCCTAATTCAGTTACAGACCTCCAATTCACAATCCGGACACGCTCCTAAGTCTAAAATCACCCAACGGAGCTAACGAAACTGACGACACTCCATTCTGGAGTTGTCTTCATATAGTTCCAACTACGGTTAAAATCCTAAGACTTAAGCTTCCGTTTTAGGGACTAAGTGTCGCAAATCACTCAAAGATCACAACAAAACCTCCTGGCAAGTCACATAAGCAGAAAACGATACGAGGGAAGTAGTGAATCGGGGATCGGGGCTAATACGCTCAAAACGACCGGTCGGATCGTTACATTTTAGATTTGAAATCTATTCATGTATATTCCAAACACATGTTGTATTTATTTTCATACAAGCTTGGTAAATCTAAGTCTTAGTGGCTCATGACTGGTACTACCAATCCTTGGGTTATTGTATAGAAATTCAGTTATTTTACTTGTTGATTCATATTATTCTCATTTGAATTGTGTAGACTTTTATTTAGCTTACCTAGCGGGTTGGGTTATGTGCCATCACGGCGAGGTAGATTTTGGATCACGACCTAGCGGGTTGGACCGGTCGTTTAGTGTATTTATGCCCCATTTTCCCTTTTTATGCTTCACACATGTGTATTTATAGTTTTATGACTACGGGGTTGATTAGTTTCGTTCCGGGAAGATTTCAGGTTGAATTGGACACTTTGGCTCTTGGCTTAAAAGCCTAAGTTCATTATATTGACCAATGTTTGAATTTTATGAAAATGACCTCGGAACGGAGTTTTGATGCCTCCGATAGTTTTGTATCTTGATTGTGGGCTTGGGTGTATGCTCGGAATCAAATTCGGAGGTCCATAGGTTGATTTGTGTTGTTTTGTTGAAGATTGGCAATTTGTGGTTTAGAAGTTAGACCGTAGATTGACTTTTGGTTCTCGGGTTTGGAATTTGGTTTTGGGCACTTGGAATAGGTTTTTATGCTATTTAGAACTTGTCTGCAAAATTTGGTATCAATTGGAGTTGATTTGATAGGATTCGGATGTTTGGTTGCAATTCTAGAAGTTCTTGAAGTTTACTTTGCAATTCATGCGTTCTGGTGTCCGATTCGTAGTTCTATATTTTATTTTTATGATTTGATCATCCGAGCGAGTTCGTATGATGTTTTTAGGCTTGTGTGGATGTTTGATTTGGAGCCCCGAGTGCTCGGATGAGTTTCAGACCTGTTTCAGAAGATTTTGAACTGAAAACATAAAATCCGGTGTGCTGGTGCTCTGATGTCGCAATTGCAAGGTGCTTGCAATTGCGAACATGGCATGTGAGGGTCAAGTATCGCAAATTCCATGCCTAGTTCGCATTTGTGAGGTATGGGTCTGGGTTGGAAACTTCTTATTTGCGATTAAACTGTCGCATTTGCGAAGGGAACAAGGTCCACATTTGCGAACCCACATTTGCATTTGCGAGGTTCCCCTTGAGTCTGTCAGTGCCGCAATTACGAGATATACTTCACAATTGCAACCCAATGTCAAAAGATAGGAATGACGGGATTTAGGCCTCATTTCTCATATTTAGGACCCTAGGCTCGGTAGGAGGCGATTTGCAGGAGGGGGCTTTCATCTACAAACATTGGGTAAGTGATCCTAATCAATTTCCAACTATATTTCATGATTATGTCTTAGATTTAATATCAAATTTATGTGAATCAAAGAGGAAAATTGGAAAATTTTGTCAAGTTTTTGAAAAATTAGAATTTGAGTTTTGAGAGTCGAATCGGACTCGGATTTGAAAGCTAATCACATATATGGACTCGTGGGGTTATGGATAGTCGGAATCTACCCTTGGACCCGAGTTTTGACCGGGCAAGCCCGGGGTTGACTTGTATTGATTTTTCCGAAATTTTGTAAAAATCAAAGCTTTATCTATTGTAATTTTTTTTCATTGCATTGTTTGTTGATATTAGGTCACTTTTCGTTAGATTTGAGCCGTGTGGAGGCGAATTTTAGGGGAAAAGGTATTTGCGAGGGTTGAGTTGGCCTAGTTGAGGTAAGTATCTTGCCTAACTTTGTGTGATAGAATCACTCCTTAGGATTTGGGAGTGATTGTGCTATTTATGTTATGTGAAAGCCGTGTAACCAAGGTGACGAGTGGGTACATGAGTTATACATGGTATTTGACAGGTTTAGGTTATTTAGACTCTTTTCATGCCTTTAATTCAAATGTCGTAACATGTTATATCCCTCATGGTTAATAAACTATTACAAGTGTTAATCTACCCTTTCATGCTTTATTTGACGTTGTTAACACTTATTCTACCTCATACTTGTTATTTTGCTCTTATTTGCTTAATTGAAGTAATTGTCTTGTTATATTTTTAATTGTTGAATTTCTTTTATTTGAAGTTGTTATTTCATGAAATATCTTCTTGTTGAGTTATTGGTGTTGAAGTTGTGAAAGTCGTTATCACATTAAGGTTAAGTTGTTAATTATTGAGATATCTTTCTTGTTGAGTAATTCACATTAATTATGTTATTGTTGAGATTTTTATGCACATTATGGTTGAGCCACAGGCTATTTGTTGTGAAAATATTGATATTGTTGATTCGTTTGTCATGTTTTGCGATATGGGCACTTGTAGTGCGAGTTGTGATTATGTTGTGACATTGATATGCATGTGGTGGTATAAGGCTAGGGATTGATACGCATGCTGTGAGATAAGGTGGGCTTCATATGCGTGTTGCTAGTAGGGGAACTACTTGAATCCATGCGATGTGATAAAGTGGGCTAAAACGCGGGTAGCTATTTTGAAAAAAAATATTTTCAAAACTAAATGCAAGGCTCCCACGGTGATATAAAGAAAGATTGTGATTGATATTGAGAAATGTGACTATGAGGCGGTACCTCCGTTGTGATTATTGATTTGTATTTCATATTGAAAATAGTTATTGGTTGAACAGTTCTTGTTGCTTTTATTCTTCTTTGTCTTTAATTTTGTCTGTATATGATTATTTGTGGTTTTCGTTATTTGCTTCCTTCATGTTGTATTTATGCTGACAGTTCTGTCACTAGTTTACGTTATTAAACTACATTGTTATCATACATTTCTCAAGCTTTTCATTACTTCTTGTTAGTATATTTTTGTTATGTTCATCTTGTCCTAGTAGGTGTCTTGACCTAGACTCGTCACTACTCTACCAAGGTTAGGCTTGATACTTGTTGGGTACCGTTGTGGTGTACTCATATTACGCTTATGTACATCTTTTGTGCAGATCCAAGCACATCTGCTTATGTTGGATGCTAATGAGTGATTTGTTACTTTGGGAGACTTCAAGATACACCTTCCCGATGTCCCCAGGCCTAGGAGTCACCTTCTGCTATCCCTTGTTACTGTTTATCTTTTATTCAAACAGAGATGTATAATGATATTTTAGTACTTCCAGTAGAGCTTTTGACTCAGTCTCACCAGTTTTGGGAGCATTGTAGCTGTGATTCAGTTTTAAGATATTTATAAGACTTATCAGTTTATATCATGTTTTCAGTCTTTATTTTTGTCATGTTCTCTTATTTGTTAGGCTTACCTAATCTTAGAGACTAGGTGCCATCACGACATCCTAAGGAAGGAAGCTGGGGTCGTGACAATTCTTGTCTTCCCCTGCTCTACCACCTCTGTCCGACCACCTGAAGCCCGCCGCCGACCACCATTGTTCGCTGCTCCAGGTATTTTTCTTTTGCTTTTTTATTTTATAATGTTATAGTGTATTAATGTTTAGAATTTAGAAACTCATTTAGGGTTTAGGATGATGATTTTGTAAGTGTTTAGGTGCTATAGTTTATTGATTTAGTTTATTGTCCATGAAATGTAGAGATTTTTAGTGTTTAGTTTAGAGCCCATGAAATTGTTTACTTGTTAGTTAGACTTAAGTCTTTCAATTGTAGGTTGAGATATATTGACATTATATTCACTAAAAGTCAAAGCAAGTTTAATTAGCAACTTAAATTATGAATGTTTTTAGGATAAATTTGCAATTTCAATGTATTATTATGNATATTGAGAAATGTGACTATGAGGCGGTACCTCCGTTGTGATTATTGATGTGTATTTCATATTGAAAATAGTTATTGGTTGAACAGTTCTTGTTGCTTTTATTCTTCTTTGTCTTTAATTTTGTCTGTATATGATTATTTGTGGTTTTCGTTATTTGCTTCCTTCATGTTGTATTTATGCTGACAGTTCTGTCACTAGTTTACGTTATTAAACTACATTGTTATCATACATTTCTCAAGCTTTTCATTACTTCTTGTTAGTATATTTTTGTTATGTTCATCTTGTCCTAGTAGGTGTCTTGACCTAGACTCGTCACTACTCTACCAAGGTTAGGCTTGATACTTGTTGGGTACCGTTGTGGTGTACTCATATTACGCTTATGTACATCTTTTGTGCAGATCCAAGCACATCTGCTTATGTTGGATGCTAATGAGTGATTTGTTACTTTGGGAGACTTCAAGATACACCTTCCCGATGTCCCCAGGCCTAGGAGTCACCTTCTGCTATCCCTTGTTACTGTTTATCTTTTATTCAAACAGAGATGTATAATGATATTTTAGTACTTCCAGTAGAGCTTTTGACTCAGTCTCACCAGTTTTGGGAGCATTGTAGCTGTGATTCAGTTTTAAGATATTTATAAGACTTATCAGTTTATATCATGTTTTCAGTCTTTATTTTTGTCATGTTCTCTTATTTGTTAGGCTTACCTAATCTTAGAGACTAGGTGCCATCACGACATCCTAAGGAAGGAAGCTGGGGTCGTGACAATTCTTGTCTTCCCCTGCTCTACCACCTCTGTCCGACCACCTGAAGCCCGCCGCCGACCACCATTGTTCGCTGCTCCAGGTATTTTTCTTTTGCTTTTTTATTTTATAATGTTATAGTGTATTAATGTTTAGAATTTAGAAACTCATTTAGGGTTTAGGATGATGATTTTGTAAGTGTTTAGGTGCTATAGTTTATTGATTTAGTTTATTGTCCATGAAATGTAGAGATTTTTAGTGTTTAGTTTAGNAGGAAGCTGGGGTCGTGACAATTCTTGTCTTCCCCTGCTCTACCACCTCTGTCCGACCACCTGAAGCCCGCCGCCGACCACCATTGTTCGCCGCTCCAGGTATTTTTCTTTTGCTTTTTTATTTTATAATGTTATAGTGTATTAATGTTTAGAAT
>AWOL01S0030305.1:1012-16551 GCA_000715115.1 Nicotiana otophora
GGAGTGAAGAGAAGAGAACTTTCAATCTCGTAGATTCACAAAACCAACACAACTGCAATTGGACTTAATTCTCACATAGTGCCTATTTGGATACTAAGTTTTTTTTCTCCACTTGTCCAACTTTACCTCGGCGAGCCAACCTCAACTTTATCGGCATATGGTCCAAAATGTCGCTTCCTAGAATCGTTGGTGTTACACGTTCAAATGAAATGTAAAATTTCGAAGTGCAGATTATCCTATCAAATTTGGATAATCTTTGTGGTGATTTGATATCTCCATATGTAAAAGGACTGAAATCTAAATCTAAAATACCGGGGCTAGCCATAAAATTGATGAAGTTACTCATCTACTCTTTTGTATTTGGAGATCTGATACTTCTCTCTATTGGGCGGGTTAGATTAGCATAGCCCGATCATAGCTCAGGATGTATCATATAACTTATTACGTGACTTAGGATGTGGTGTCAATTTTAATGGTTCTAAATCTAGACCATATGTTAGATCTCCATAAACTCCAGAAAATTTGAACTTAACCGATGGATATTTAACCACCTGAATATTTGCCAAAATATATTTATCAATCCCTCTAGCATTTTCTTGGTGATATCTATCACATTTGATGTGTTCTTTGTCTCATAGTAATACCAAGTTTTCATGTTTAGTGCTAGTTTTCCATTTGATGTGCGTTTCACACTCTTGCAGTATTACCAAGTGAAGTTTGTGCATCTGTAGGTACACTTCTATAGCCTTTTTTTTTAAATGTATTTTTCTCATAACAGTGACTGACATTCCACGAAACAATTTCCAATAATCTTCATTGGAAATGTTCGATGAACTTGAAACGCTCATTCTGTTATGCTTCTCTCTTTTTTCAAACTCTAATTCTTTTTTTTTGAATTTGTATAGCGTCTGTAAGTAAGAAAAAGTTCTTGATGCATATATATAGAGTTCTTAGTGTATATGCATCCCCTATACCACTTCTTAATTATTGGTGTGTTTTGTCTCCTAAAGATAAACCAGAGCCGAAAAATTCAGAATTTCAAGTTGTATTATTTAACTTGTTTTTTTTTTCTCCATTCCATAATGATGATGTAACACCCCAGACTTTAGACAGAGTCCCACATCGGGAAAATACAATAATGATGGTGGGTATATAAGTTAACAAGCGTTAGACCCTAGTGACACATTTTAAATCCTTGAAGGCCTAGGTCCGGAGCGGACAATATCACTAGCGGGCTGGTCTGCTACAAAGGGTATCAGAGCCACTATTTTGTCAGCCATATTGATGGTGGGTCAGAGTTCAACTGAGTTTAGGAAAATCCCAGTTAGGCGAGGTAAACCTTAGTGCTGAGTCTAGGTGAATCCCGTGCAGCGGGGCAAACCTCCATATCGTAGTTTCACAAAACCAACACAACTGCAATTGAACTTAATTCTCACATAGTGCCTATTTGCATACCAAAGTTTTCTTCTCCACTTGTGCAACTTTACCTCGGCGAGCCAACCTCAACTTTATCGGCATATGGTCTGAAATGTTGCTTCTTTGAATCGTTATTGTTACACATTCAAATGAACTGTAAAATTTTGAATTGCAAATTATCCTATCAAGTTTGGATAATCTTTGTGGTGATTTGGTATCTCCATATGTAAAGGTACTGAAATCTAAATCTAAAATACCGGGACTAGCCGTAAAATTGATGAAGTTACTTATCCGCTGTTTTGTATTTGGAGATCTGATACATCTATCTGATGGGCAGGTTAGATTAGCAACCCCGATCATATGTCATGATGTATCATATAACTTATTACGTGACTCAGGATGTGGTGTCAATTTGAATGGTTCTAAATCTAGACCATATGTTAGATCTCCATAAACTACATAAAATTTGAACTTAACCGATGGATATTTAACCTGCTCAATATTTGCCGATATATATTTGCCAATCCCTCTGGCATTTTATTTGTGATATCTAAAATATATATCACAGTTGATGCGTTCTTTGTCCCATAGTAACACCAAGTTTTCATGTTTAGTGCTAGTTTTCTATTTGATGTGCGTTTCACACTCTTGCAGTTTTACCAAGTGATGTTTGTGCATTCGTAGATATGCTTCTATAGCCTCTTTTTTAAATTTATTTTTCTCATAACAGTGACTGATATTCCACGAAACAATTTCCAATAATCTTCATTGGAAATGTTCGATGAACTTGAAGCGCTCATTCTGTTATGCTTCTCTCTTGTTTCAAACTCTTGTTCTTTTTTTTTGAATTTGTATAGCGTCTGTAAGTAAGAAAAAGTTCTTGATGCATATATATAGAGTTCTTGGTGTATATGCATCCCCTACACCACTTCTTAATTATTGGTGTGTTTCGTATCCTAAAGATAAATCAGAGCTGAAAAACTCAGAATTTCAAATTGTATTATTTAACTTGTTTTTTTTTCTCCATTCCATAATGATGATGTAACACCCCAGACTTTAGACAGAGTCCCACATCGGGAAAATACAATAGTGATGGTGGGTATATAAGTTAAAGAGCGTTAGACCCTAGTGACACATTTTAAATCCATGAAGGCCTAGGCCCGGAGCGGACAATATCACTCTCGGGCTGGTCTGCTACAAATGGTATCAAAGCCACTATTTTGTCAGCCATGTTGATGGTGGGTTAGGGTTCAACTGACTTAGGCAAATCCCAGTTAGGCGGGGCAAACCTCAGTGCTGAGTCTAGGCGAATCACGTGTGGTGGGTCAAACCTCAGCGATGCCACTGAGTCTATAAGAGGGGGTGTATGTAACACCTCGGACTTTAGATAGAGTTCCACATAGGGAAAACACAAGAGGGATGCTGAGTATATAATTTAGCAAGCCTTAGACCTTAGTGACGTGTTTTAAACTCGTGAGGGCCTAGGCACAGAGCGGACAATATCACTAACGGGTTGGTTTGTTACAAATGGTATCAGAGCCACTCTTTGTGTCAGCCTTGCCGATGTTGGGTCAGAGTTCAACTTAGTTTAGGAAAATTCCTGTTAGGCGGGCCAAACCTCAATGCTGAGTGTAGGCGAATCCCATGCGGTGGGGAAAATCTCAGTGAGGATGTTGAGTCCATAAGAGGGTGTGTATGTAACACCCAAGACTTTAGACAGAGTCCCACATCGCCAGAACACAAGAGACCCTTGTGTTTTGCCGACGTGGGACTCCGTCTAAAGTCTGGGGTGTTACAGATGCAGACTGCTCCTTTCTAAAATAAGAACCAAATAAATTCCACTTCATATGAAGTAGATCTTCACCTTTCTTTGATACTTTGTAGTACTCTAAAACTTTAGTGTAAAAGATTTGAGATCTTCCTTTGTTCTCTTTACTGTCTTTTTTATATACTTTATCTTCTAAGGTACAATATTAAGAGGGTAATATATTACCGCAACCGGTGTTTTCATCTACTTGCAAATTTGCTTACACCTTTCTTCAGGGCTGACATTTGGAAATATGAAAACTTGACTTGAGCCCTCGCTATGACATAGCTAGGGTGTTCATGGTTCAGTTTGAGTCGGGGTTTTCCTAACAATAAACCAAACCAAGTGAGTGGGTTTTTTAAATATTGGAACCAAACCAAACCAATTGAGTCAGTTTTTTATCGATTCGGTTTATGTCGGTTTTTCGGTTTTTTTAGTTATTTATCATTGTTTTCCTAACATATGAGACATACACTACCAAACACATATTCTGCAAACTACATTTTCAACGTAACACTAACAATTCAATTGTTCTTTGAGAAATCTATCAATTTCAAGATATATTGATGATAATTGAATCAAATAGTGATGAAGAATTTAAGTACTCAATTAAACATCAATTATTTTTAACATGAAATAAATTCTTGTACTTAGAAAAAGAAAATTACCAATAAAACTAGAATGTAAAGGCAAATAATTAGATTATTATAATAGCAAAGAACTAGACAAAAAATACATATGACTAATATGTACCATAAAATTTAAGAAACATTATATAAACACGCACACAAACAAAACACACACACACACACACACACACACATATATAGGTGTAATAACAAATTTAAATAGCTGCTTTTATAGTCAGTTTGGTTCAGTTTTTCGGTTATTGTTTGATTAAAACCAAAACCAAACCAAATTTGATCGGTTTTAATATTCAAAACCAAAACCAAACCAAACCTAAAAAGTATCGATTTTTTTGGTCGGTTTGGTTCGATTTTTTGGGTTCTTATGAACACCCCTAATTGAAAGCATTAGTAGATGTGCTCTTTTCATGGCCCAGAAAAGGGGGGTGAAGAGAAGAGAGCTGCCAATCTCGTACACAAAACCAACACAACTGTAATTGGACTTAATTCTCACGTAGTACCTATTTGGATACCAAATATTTCTTATCCACTTGTGCAACTTTACATGGGCGTGCCAATCTCAACTTTATCGGCATATGGTCTGAAATATCACTTCCTAGAATAGTTGGTGTTACACGTTCAAATGAAGTGTAAAATTTTGAAGTACAGATTATCCTATCAAGTTTGGATAATCTTTGTGGTGATTTGGTATCTCCATATGTAAAGGGGCTGAAATCTAAATCTAAAATATGGGGGCTAGCCGTAAAATTGATGAAGTTACTCATCTGCTCTTTTGTATTTGAAGATATGATGCTTCTCTCTATTGGGCGGGGTTAGATTAGCATCCCCCGATCATAGGTCATGATGTATCATATAAAATTTTTACGTGACTCAGGATGTGGTGTCAACTTTAATGATTCTAAATCTAGACCATATGTTAGATCTCCAAAAACACCTTGAAATTTGACCTTAACCGATGGATATTTAACCAGCTGAATATTTGCCAAAATATATTTATCAATCCCTCTAGAATTTCCTTGGTGATATCTATCATAGTTGATGCGTTCTTTGTCCCATAGTAACACCAAGTTTTCATGTTTAGTGCTAGTTTTCCATTTGATGTGTGTTTCACACTCTTGCAGTATTACTATGCGAGGTTTGTGCATCCGTAGGTACGCTTCTATAGCCTCTTTTCTAAATTTATTTTTTTCATAATAGTGACTGACATTCCACGATACAATTTCCAATAATCTTCATTGGAAGTGTTCGATGAACTTGAAGCGCTCATTCTATTATGCTTCTCTCCTTTTTCAAACTCTAGTTCTTTTTTGTTTTCACTTTGTATAGCGTTTATAAGTAAAACATAGTTCTTGGTGCATATATATAGAATTCTTGGTGTACATGCGTCCCCTACACCGATTCTTATTTATTGGTGTGTTTTCTATCCTAAAGATAAATCAGATATGAAAAACACATACTTTCCAGTTATATTATTTAACTTATTTGTTTTCTCCATTCCATAATGATGATGTAACACCCAAGACTTTAGACAGAGTTCCACATCGACGAAACCTAAGAGTGATATTGGGTATATAAGTTAACAAGCTATAGACCCTAATAACGCATTTTAAATTCGTGAGGGCCTAAGCCCAAAGCGGATAATATCACTAGCGGGCTGGTCTGCTAAAAATGGTATCAAATCCATTCTTGTGTCTGTTATGTTGATGGTGGATTAGTGTTCAACTGAGTTTAGGCAAATCCTGGTTAAGCGGGGCAAACCTCAGTGCTGAGTCTAGGCGAATCCCATGCGGTGGGGGCAAACCTTGGCGAGGACGCTGAGTCCATAAGAGGAAGTGTATGTAACACCCCAGACTTTAGATAGAGTCCCACATCGGCAAAACACAAGAGTGATGCTGGGTATATAAGTTAACAAGCCATAGACCTTAGTGACACATTTTAAACCTGTGAGGGCCTAGGCACAGAGCGGATAATATCACTAGCGGGCTCGCCTGTTACAAATGGTAATAGAGCCACTTTTGTGTTAGCCTTGCCGATGTTGGGTCAGAGTTCAACTTAGTTTAGGAAAATCTCGGTTAGGCGAGGCAAACCTCAAAGTTGAGTGTAGGCGAATCTGATGGGGTGGGACAAACCTCAGCGAGGACGCTAAGTCCATAAGAGGGGGTGTATGTAAAACTTGACTTGAGCCCTCACTATGACACGACCATTTTATATTTCTTCACAAGGCTAAAGATAAATCACAGTTGGTGAAGCCAAACTTTTACCTCTTGTTTCATAAATATATTCAGTAAATGCATTTCTTATGGTTTTAATGATGGTACTCATATAATGTCTCTTTTCGTGTTCTTGAGCCGATGGTCTTTCGAAAATAGGCTCCCTATACTCTTCGAAGTAGGGGTAAGGTCTGCGTACACTTTACCCTCTTCAGACTCCGCTTATGAGAACTTAATGGGTTATTGTTGTTGTAGTCAGTAAATGCATCATGCTGACACGAGATTCTTTCTAATATTGGAGCAAAATAAATTTCATTTCAAATACAGCTTTGAAATCTTTCTTTTTTTTCTTTCTTCTATTCTCAGGTACAATATTAAGAGAGTAAGTTTTTGGTGGAATACATATTTAAGAATCTACTTTATCAAAAATGTTATCTCTAAAAGATAACAAATAACTTCCTTCATTTATGAATTGAAAAATTAATTTCTTTTGTGAATAATTTGAATTCTCGCTTTATTTGGATAATCTTTGTGGTGATTTGGTATCTCCATTTGTAAAAGGGCTAATATCTAAATCTAAAATACCGGGACTAGCCGTACAATTGATGAAGTTACTCATCTGCTCTTTTGTATTTGGAGATCTGATGCTTATCTCTATTGGGTGGGTTAGATTAGCATATCCCGATCATAGCTCATGATGTATCATATAACTTATTACGTGACTCAGGATGTGGTGTCAGTTTTAATAGTTCTAAATCTAGACCATATGTTAGATCTCCATAAACTCCATAAAATGTGAACTTAACCGATGGATATTTAACCAGCTGAATATTTGCCAAGATATATTTATCAATCCCTCTAGCGTTTTCTTGGTGATATCTATCACATTTGATGTGTTCTTTGTCCCATAGTAACACCAAGTTTTCATGTTTAGTGATAGTTTTTCATTTGATGTGCGTTTCACTCTCTTGCAGTATTATAAGTGATGTTTGTGCATCCGTAGGTACACTTCTATAGCCTCTTTTTTAAATGTATTTTTCTCATAATAGTGACTGACATTCCACGAAACAATTTCCAATAATCTTCATTGGAAATGTTCGATGAACTTGAAGCGCTCATTCTGTTATGCTTCTCTCTTTTTTCAAACTCTAGTTCTTTTTCTTTTTGAATTTGTATAGCGTTTGTAAGTAAGAAATGGTTCTTGATGCATATATGTAGAATTCTTGGTGTATATGCGTCTCCTACACCCTTTCTTAATTATTGGTGTGTTTCCTATCCTAAAGAAATATTAGAGATGAAAAACAAAGAATTTCCAGTTGTATTATCTAACTTATTTGTTTCTCCATTCCATAATGATGATGTAACACCCTAGATTTTAGACAGAGTCTCATATCGGCAAAACCCAAGAGTGATGCTGGGCATATAAGTTAACAAGCCTTAGACCCTAGTGACGCATTTTAAATATGTGAAGGCCAAAGCCTAGAGCGGACAATATCACTAGCGGGCTGGTCTGCTAAAAATGGTATCAGAGCCATTCTTGTGTTAGACATGTTGATGGTGGGTTAATGTTCAACTGTGTTTAGGCCAATCTCGGTTAGGCGGGTAAAACCTCAGTGCTGAGTCTAGGCGAATCCCATGCAGTGGGGGAAAACCTCGGCGAGGACGCTGAGTCCATAAGAGGGAGTGTATGTATCACCCAAGACTTTAGATAGAGTCCCACATCGGCAAAACACAAGGGTGATGCTGTGTATATAAGTTAACAAGCCATAGACCTTAGTGACACATTTTAAACCCGTGAGGACCTAGGCCTAGATCGGACAATATCACTAACGTGCTGGCCTGTTACAAATGGTAATAGAGCCACTTTTATGTTAGCCTTGCCGATGTTGGGTCAGAGTTCAACTTAGTTTAGGCAAATCTCGGTTAGGCGAGGCAAACCTCAGAGTTGAGTGTAGGCGAATCTGATGCGGTGGGACAAACCTTAGCGAGGACGCTAAGTCCATAAGAGGGGGTGTATGTAAAACTTGACTTGAGCCCTCGCTATGACACGACCATTCTATATTTCTTCACAAGGCTAAAGATAAATCACAGTTGGTGAAGCCAAACTTTTACCTCTTGTTTCATAAATATATTTAGTGAATAATTTGAATTCTCGCTTTATTTGGATAATCTTTGTGGTGATTTGGTATCTCCATATGTAAAGGGGCTAAAAACGAAATCTAAAATACCGGGGCTAGCCGTAAAATTGATGAAGTTACTCATCTGCTCTTTTGTATTTGGAGATCCGATACTTCTCTCTATTGGGCGGGTTAGATTAGCATCCTCCGATCATTGCTCATGATGTATCATATAACTTATTACGTGACTCAGGATGTGGTGCCAATTTTAATGGTTCTAAATCTAGACCATATGTTAGACCTCCATAAACTCCATGAAATTTGAACTTAATCGATGGATTTGTAACCAGCTGAATATTTGACAAAATATATTTATCAATGTGTCTAGCATTTTCTTGGTGATATCTATCACAGTTGATGCGTTCTTTGTCCCATAGTAACACCAAGTTTGCATGTTTAGTGCTAGTTTTCATTTGATGTGCGTTTCACTCTCTTGCAGTATTATAAGTGAGGTTTGTGCATTCGTAGGTATGCTTCTATAGCCTATTTTCTAAATGTATTTTTCTCATAACAGTGACTGATATTCCATGAAACAATTTCCAATAATCTTCATTGGAAATGTTCGATGAACTTGAAGCGCTCATTCTGTTATGCTTCTCTCTTGTTTTGTGAATTTGTATAGCGTTTGTAAGTAAGAAATAGTTCTTGGTGCATATATATAGAATTCTTGGTGTATATGCGTCCCCTACACCCCTTCTTAATTATTGGTGTGTTTCCTATCCTAAAGATAAATCAGAGATGAAAAACAAAGAATTTCCAGTTGTATTATTTAACTTATGTTTTTTCTCCATTCCATAATGATGATGTAACACCCAGACTTTAGACAGAGTCCAATATAGGTAAAACCCAAGAGTGATGCTGGGTATGTGAGTTAACAAGCCTTAGACCCTAGTGACGCATTTTAAATCCATGAAGGCCTAAGCCTAGAGCGGACAATATCACTAGCGGGTTGGTCTGCTCCAAATGGTATCTTGTGTTTGCCATGTTGATGGTGGGTTACTGTTAAACTGAGTTTAGGCAAATCCCGGTTAGGCGGGGCAAACCTCAGTGCTGAGTCTAGGCGAATCCCATGCGGTGGGGGCAAACCTCGGCGAGGACGCTGAGTCCATAAGAGGGAGTGTATGTAACACCCCCAGACTTTAGATAGTGTCCCACATCGGCAAAACACAGGGGTGATGCTGGGTATATAAGTTAACAAGCCATAGACCTTAGTGACGCATTTTAAACCCGTGAGGGCCTAGGCCTAGAACGGACAATATCACTAGTGGGCTGACCTGTTACAAATGGTAATAGAGCAACTCTTGTGTTAGCCTTGCCGATGTTGGGTCAGAGTTCAACTTAGTTTAGGCAAATCTCGGTTAGGTGAGGCAAACCTTAGAGTTAAGTGTAGGCGAATCTCATGCGGTGGGATAAACCTCAGCGAGGACGCTAAGTCCATATGAGGGGGTGTATGTAAAACTTGACTTGAGCCCTCGCTATGACACGACCATTCTATATTGCTTCACAAGGCTAAAGATAAATCACAGTTGGTGAAGCCAAACCTTTAGCTTTTGTTTCATAAATATATTCAATAAATGCATTGCCTATGGTTCTAATGATGGTACTAGTATAATGTCTCTTTTCGTGTTCTTGAGCCGATGGTCTTTCGAAAACAGGCTCCCTATACTCATCGGAGTAGGGGTAAGGTCTGCGTACACTCTACCCTCCTCATACCCAACTTGTGAGAACTTAATGTGTTGTTGTTGTTGTAGTCAGTAAATGCATCATGCTGACACGAGATTCTTTCTAATATTGGAGCAAATTAAATTCCATTTCAAATACAGCTTTGAAATCTTTCTTTTTTTTCTTCTATTCTCAGGTACAATATTAAGAGAGTAAGTTTTTGGTAGAATACATCTTTAAGAAATCTACTTTATCAAAAATGTTATCTCTAAAAGAGAACAAATAACTTCCTTCACTTATGAATTGAAAAATTACTTTCTTTTGTGAATAATTTGAATTCTCGCTTTATTTGGATAATCTTTGTGGTGATTTGGTATCTCCATATGTAAAGGGGCTAAAAACGAAATCTAAAATACCGGGGCTAGCCGTAAAATTGATGAAGTTACTCATCTGCTCTTTTGTATTTGGAGATCCGATACTTCTCTCTATTGGGCGGGTTAGATTAGCATCCTCCGATCATTGCTCATGATGTATCATATAACTTATTACGTGACTCAGGATGTGGTGCCAATTTTAATGGTTCTAAATCTAGACCATATGTTAGACCTCCATAAACTCCATGAAATTTGAACTTAATCGATGGATTTGTAACCAGCTGAATATTTGACAAAATATATTTATCAATGTGTCTAGCATTTTCTTGGTGATATCTATCACAGTTGATGCGTTCTTTGTCCCATAGTAACACCAAGTTTGCATGTTTAGTGCTAGTTTTCATTTGATGTGCGTTTCACTCTCTTGCAGTATTATAAGTGAGGTTTGTGCATTCGTAGGTATGCTTCTATAGCCTATTTTCTAAATGTATTTTTCTCATAACAGTGACTGATATTCCATGAAACAATTTCCAATAATCTTCATTGGAAATGTTCGATGAACTTGAAGCGCTCATTCTGTTATGCTTCTCTCTTGTTTTGTGAATTTGTATAGCGTTTGTAAGTAAGAAATAGTTCTTGGTGCATATATATAGAATTCTTGGTGTATATGCGTCCCCTACACCCCTTCTTAATTATTGGTGTGTTTCCTATCCTAAAGATAAATCAGAGATGAAAAACAAAGAATTTCCAGTTGTATTATTTAACTTATGTTTTTTCTCCATTCCATAATGATGATGTAACACCCAGACTTTAGACAGAGTCCAATATAGGTAAAACCCAAGAGTGATGCTGGGTATGTGAGTTAACAAGCCTTAGACCCTAGTGACGCATTTTAAATCCATGAAGGCCTAAGCCTAGAGCGGACAATATCACTAGCGGGTTGGTCTGCTCCAAATGGTATCTTGTGTTTGCCATGTTGATGGTGGGTTACTGTTAAACTGAGTTTAGGCAAATCCCGGTTAGGCGGGGCAAACCTCAGTGCTGAGTATAGGCGAATCCCATGCGGTGGGGGCAAACCTCGGCGAGGACGCTGAGTCCATAAGAGGGAGTGTATGTAACACCCCCAGACTTTAGATAGTGTCCCACATCGGCAAAACACAGGGGTGATGCTGGGTATATAAGTTAACAAGCCATAGACCTTAGTGACGCATTTTAAACCCGTGAGGGCCTAGGCCTAGAACGGACAATATCACTAGTGGGCTGACCTGTTACAAATGGTAATAGAGCAACTCTTGTGTTAGCCTTGCCGATGTTGGGTCAGAGTTCAACTTAGTTTAGGCAAATCTCGGTTAGGTGAGGCAAACCTTAGAGTTAAGTGTAGGCGAATCTCATGCGGTGGGATAAACCTCAGCGAGGACGCTAAGTCCATATGAGGGGGTGTATGTAAAACTTGACTTGAGCCCTCGCTATGACACGACCATTCTATATTGCTTCACAAGGCTAAAGATAAATCACAGTTGGTGAAGCCAAACCTTTAGCTTTTGTTTCATAAATATATTCAATAAATGCATTGCCTATGGTTCTAATGATGGTACTAGTATAATGTCTCTTTTCGTGTTCTTGAGCCGATGGTCTTTCGAAAACAGGCTCCCTATACTCATCGGAGTAGGGGTAAGGTCT
Source organism: Nicotiana otophora (assembly GCA_000715115.1). NCBI lineage: Eukaryota > Viridiplantae > Streptophyta > Magnoliopsida > Solanales > Solanaceae > Nicotiana > Nicotiana otophora. The sequence continues at coordinate 12,986 of AWOL01S0030305.1, forward strand.
GCGTACACTCTACCCTCCCCATACCCAACTTGTGAGAACTTAATGTGTTGTTGTTGTTGTAGTCAGTAAATGCATCATGCTGAGACGAGATTCTTTCTAATATTGGAGCAAATTAAATTCCATTTCAAATACAGCTTTGAAATCTTTCTTTTTTTTCTTCTATTCTCAGGTACAATATTAAGAGAGTAAGTTTTTGGTAGAATACATCTTTAAGAAATCTACTTTATCAAAAATGTTATCTCTAAAAGAGAACAAATAACTTCCTTCACTTATGAATTGAAAAATTACTTTCTTTTGTGAATAATTAGAATTCTCACTTTATTTGGATAATCTTTGTGGTGATTTGGTATCTCCATATGTAAAGGGGCTAAAAATGAAATCTAAAATTACCGGGGCTAGCCGTAAAATGGATGAAGTTACTCATCTGCTCTTTTGTATTTGGAGATCTGATACTTCTCTCTATTGGGCGAGTTAGATTAGCATCCCCCCATCATAGCTCATGAGGTATCATATAACTTATTACGTGACTCAGGATGTGGTGCCAATTTTAATGGTTCTAAATCTAGACCATATATTAGATCTCCATAAACTCCATGCAATTTGTACTTAATCGATGGATATTTAACCAGCTGAATATTTGATAAAATATATTTATCAATCTGTCTAGCGTTTTCTTGGTGATATCTATCACAGTTGATGCGTTCTTTGTCCCATAGTAACACCAAGTTTTTATGTTTAGTGCTAGTTTTCCATTTGATGTGCATTTCACACTCTTGCAGTATTACCAAGTGAGGTTTGTGCATCCGTAGGTACGCTTCTATAGCCTATTTTCTAAATGTATTTTTCTCATAACAGTGACTGATATTCCATGAAACAATTTCCAATAATCTTCATTGGAAATGTTCGATGAACTTGAAGCGCTCATTCTGTTATGCTTCTCTCTTTTTTCAAACTCTAGTTCTCTTTCCTCTTTAGTTTTTTGAATTTGTATAGCGTTTGTAAGTAAGAAATAGTTCTTGGTGCATATACATAGAATTATTGGTGTATATGCATCCCCTACACCCCTTCTTAATTATTGGTGTGTTTCTTATCCTAAAGATAAATCAGAGATGAAAAACAAAGAATTTCCTTTTGTATTATTTAACTTATTTTTTTTCTCCATTCCATAATGATGATGTAACACCCCAGATTTTAGACAGAGTCCCACATCGGCAAAACCCAAGAGTGATGCTGGGTATATAAGTTAACAAGCCTTAGACCCTAGTGACGCATTTTAAATCCGTGAAGGCCTGAGCCTAGAGCAGACAATATCACTAGCAGGATGGTCTGCTACAAATGGTATCAGAGCCATTCTTGTGTCAGCCATATTGATGGTGGGTTAGTGTTCAATTGAGTTTAGGCAAATCCCGGTTAGGCGGGGCAAACCTTAGTGCTGAGTCTAGCCAAATCCTATGCGGTGGGGCAAACCTCAGTGAGGACGCTGAGTCCATAAGAGTGGGTGTATGTAATACCCCTAGACTTAAGATAGAGTCCCACATCGGCAAAACACAAGGGGGATGCTGGGTATATAAGTTAAATGCATTTCCTATGGTTCTAATGATGGTACTAATATAATCTCTCTTTTCGTCTTCTTGAGCCGATGGTCTTTCGGAAATAGGCTCCCTATACGCTTCGGAGTAGGGGTAAGGTCTGCGTATACTCTACCCTTCCCAGATCCCACTTGCGAGAACTCAATGGATTGTTGTTGTTGTAGTAGTCAGTAAATGCATCATGCTGACACGAGATTCTTTCTAATATGGGAACAAAATAAATTCTATTTCAAATACAGCTTTGAAATCTTTCTTCTTCTTTTTTCTTCTATTCTCAGGCACAATATTAAGAGAATAAAATTTGGTAGAATACATCTTTAAGAAATCGACTTTATCAAAAAGGTTATCTCTAAAAGAGAATAAATAACTTCCTTCACTTATGAATTGAAAAATTAATTTCTTTTGTGAATAATTTGAATTCTCGCTTTATTTTGTTTGTCTCAATTCTCAATTTTGAATAATGTTAGTGTTCTATTTTTCTTTTTTACGTATAATATAATGTTTATGGATGAGACAAATTCCTAAACTTAAAACTTTCAGGCTCAACGTCACATTTTCATGTTCACTTATGAGTTCTTTATTTTTATATGATATAATTTCTATTGTACAACCTGAACAAATATTTTTATAAATAAGCAGGCAATTGTCAATTTATTATTCTTCATATAAATTTGTAATAGTTATTTGTTTTTTGTTGAGTTAGCAAAATAAATTTAACTCATCATTTTCAGCATTTTATATACACATTTGGCTTTAACTTTTATTTTGTAACTCCCACTCATTTTTCATCCTTCCAATTTAAAAAGTGCAAGTACTCTGATATTTAAAGCATTAATCAGCTTTGCTCTCCAGCGTAGAGGTAAGGTCTGCGTACACATTACACTCCACATATTTCATTTGTGGTATCCCATTGGGTTGTTGTTGTTGTTGTTGTTGTTGTTGTTGTAATCTGCATACTGACACGAGCTCTTTTCTCAAATAGGAACAAAAACAAATTTCTTATCTTATGAAGTACATTTTCCAATTCGAGATTTAGTTTCTTTGATACTTTCTACTTTCTAGTACTAATACTTTAATGCTACAGATTTGAGATCCTTTTTTTTCTTTTTTCTTTGTTTGTTTTTTATTTGTATTCACGGCTATAAGTATTAAGAGTTGTGCATGCTCTATTGCTGCTAAATTTTAGTATATTTTTTAAAAAAAATAGTACGCATAAAATAATTTATTTTAAATATCCATATCACACGTTTGACTTGGGTATTGTTGTGTGCTGCCTTCCTGAGATACCTGGGAAGGGCGACGTAAGGCAAAGCAACCGACTTCCGTGTGCTTACTTTTAGCCACTCGAAGGACCCCTCCGCATGAAAGCTTGCTTGTATTAACAGAGAACAATGATTGAAAGAAAGCCAACGTGGTACCAGGAGGGGAGGAGACACTAATGCAGAGATTTGATTGCTTGCAAAAAACTTCAACAACTATACCCTCATTATAAGTCATGAAACTAAAAACTTAAGCTATAGGAGTAGACATAAATAGGCTAGAAAATCATAATGCAAATACAAGAAGTAAAACTTGTCACGACCCAAAACATAACCCGTCGTGATGGCACCTATCGTGGTACTTTGCAAGCCGACACATTTCCAAAACACATCGATATTTCATTTAAAAGATAAGTCAAAGCTTTACTTTACTAGAATATTCATTAAAGAGTTCCAACCAAAATAAAAATAGAATGCGAAAAAGATAGCCCAACATCGGGGTGTCACTAAGTCATGAACAACTACTACAAACTGTCTGATAACATCAAGACTAGCATAGTTTGGGAAAGACCAATACAACTAAGGGGAAGATAAGGAAGAAGAAAAACAGGGCAGTGATCGCCAGGCAACTACCTTGATATCTCCGATGATCCGCTACTGAATATATATCAACAACCGCTACCGTGGCCAAAAATGCCTGGATCTGCACACCAAGTGG
>AWOL01S0030307.1:0-11491 GCA_000715115.1 Nicotiana otophora
GACTCTCGACCTGTCTATCGAGACCTGCGGGCATGAAACACAGCGTCCCCAGGCAAAAGGGACATCAGTACAAATAATATAACATGTAAGGAATGAAAATCAGTAAATAATAGACATGAGAGAAACATGGAGTAAAAGACTCGACATATACGTGTGCGTAGCTCTATGAGTCATTTTATTTTTTTTATAATGTCATGCATATGCGTATAAATATCATACCATGCATAGGTATATGTGTTCGTAGCATCATCAAGCCTCTGAGGGCATCCCATCATATCATTTGAGCCACTGTGGGCAAATCATCAACGTATACCATCTGATCAGGTGGTGGTGCGTATATAACGCCGTAACCTTTTTTCATATCACATATACATATATATACATATATACGCGTATATAACGCCATCTGGTCGTGGGTCAATGTATATGTATAAATGCATGAAATGCATAAGAAATACGTTAATAATATTTTCTCGAAATATCATAAAAATAATATGCCTTAAGAAATACGTTAATAAGATTTTTTCGGAATGTCATAAAAATAATATGCCTGTCGGATAAATTTTATCAAATACGTATTTTTCTGAGAACCATGAATAGAAGATATAATAATAATTCACATGGGGAATCAAGAATATAGACACCCTTAATATTTCTATGAATAGAGTCATTTATGAAAATTGTATATTTGCTCGTTTCGTTTGTATCGTATTGATCATGCCAAAAGAAAGAAGGGATATCCTTAACATACCTGGAGTAGGAAAAAATCCGTATAATATTCTTGAAAAAGATTGCACCGTACTCCTTTAGAACCATAAAATTTTACGTTGTCACGGTTCTAACAATTCTCGTTGGAATTGTTTGGTTGCAAGAATTTCGTTGAAAGCTTTGTTTTGGATGGAGTTTAGCGTCTGTTAGTGTCTTGAATTGTCACTGGAATTGTTTGGTTTCATGTAGGAACTTGAATTGTAGGAAGTGCTAACATTTTTTATTGTAAGAATGTCTAATGTTTTGATTGCAGTGATTGTATACAAAGCATAAAAAAATAAGGTGTCTTGAAATTATTGTGGTATGTTGCCACCTAACCACAAATGACCAACAGTCATTTGTTTGTTTAGGTGCTTTGCTGCCACGTGGGGGTTGGGGGAAATTTTTAATCTTTATCCAACTTATTAGTTAATCAGGTAATGTCCCGTTATTCGGTAATTAACCAATTATCCGCATAATTAAAAATTATCTCAAATTATTTTAGAATACTACTCATTTTTTAATATACTTTATACACCTTACTATCGTGGGCATGTGGTACCTTGTATGGTACTACCCCATAAATATCGGGTATTTTAGCGTGGGCCATATTTTATCCCAAAATATCAAACTTTGACGAAATTTATTTTTTTCGGTTTGCTTACCCTCTCACCTTCACCAATTTACCCATCACTTGTTTAAAATAGCATAATGCTTATAATCACGAAAAAATTTCATTTCCGAACTTGCGTCGATTATCTTACGAAGAAACTTTATCGTACGAAAATGCGGGATGTAACACCATTCCCCCCTTTGAAACATTCGTCCTCGAATGTTGACAGATATACTTATCATTTTCATAACTTATGTCCTCTGAATACTTTAGTACTTTTCTTGTCATCTAAGAAACTGTTTTGTGAATAATTTTAAGGGCCAGGGCATTCCCCCTTTAAGCTTCTTTCTCACACCACGACTTGTAGTCGGAATCCTTCTAATCTCGTAACTGTTGCTATCTTCTATCATGCAGCCTTTACGATTCTAACTTTGTATGTGCACCTATGCGACTCTTCTCTTCTCTTTTCTCCAGCTTTTAGCCAATCTCTAGGCTTCACTTTGTGAACATATACAAAATTATGTCAAGTTGTCCCTCTGGGTGTCATTAGCTTTAAGCCATACTATACCATAATTCTTAGTTTAATTTATCGTTGCGGAGGTCTTCTACCAAATTCCAGCTTACTCTTGTTGCTTATCCCATATTTATAAATCTAAGTCCTTTAATGCTTCCTCATTACTGTTCATCTTAAGAATGACGACCTAATCTCAGCTTATACTTTGTGACCTTTATCTATCCATTGTTGATTCATCTTAATACCGACAACTTGGCCTCTTATGTAACACTACCGCTAGGGCTCAGGTCTCATTGGGGACATCTGGAGTAATTAGATTGATCCACCTAGGGGCGATACTATACTTCCATAACCGTATTTCATAGTATCCCAATGCGATTCACCTTACGTGGGTATTTTAATCCCGTACAATTACACCCTCATTCTATTACCAGGGCAGCATTCCATTTCTTCTAAAAGCCATTAGTCTTAGACTCCTTTGAGTTCATTCAGGCTATACTGAGCTTTGTATAACTTAGAGAAACCATCGGCTCTTCTTGTTTTTATGGGCTTAATCGTGAGGACCTATCCATTCTCATCACCTTCTCACTCGCCCTTTCTTATCCTTATTCCTGACTTCCTAAAACCTTGTCGCTTTACCATACTTTAGTTTGTCACTTACACATATCTATTTATACTACTCACAACCTCTTTTCAAGTTGCTTGCACCATAGATTTCCTTACGTTATTTCTGGAAACATCGAGCTAGACATAGCATTGTCTCATACTCTTCTTTACTCTTTTGACTAGACCTATCAGTACTTAGAAACCATAGGCTGGAAGGCATGCCACTGACGACGCTGCTATCATTCTTGGATATTGAATCCCAATGCTTCTAGCCTTCTATCCGAAGCATGGACTATTCAGGACCTTCTGCCTTTGAGTATCTTGTACGTTGTTCACCTTCACCTTACTTACCTTAAAATCTCACATCGTTTCTTCTATCTCTTTCATGACCTCCCTTCCACATAGGTATAATTCACGTCCATAACTTGAAGCTATATTACAATACTTGCACCTATGGTGCATACACAATCCGTTAGGAGTTTTGTATTGACTTCTTATGAGGCTGGTACTTTTCTGACCGGCTTTATCGTAGGGTCGTTATAGAATATGGTCGTTGTACTATCCCTCTGGTACCTCTGATATTAAGAGTGATCCTGTAATATTCTCAATCATGATTTCTATAATTTTCTGGGTCCAATAATCAGATTCTTGATTTACTTCGTTGATATAACTCTTTAGTTTCCTCCTTCTTCTGATCAGTCTTTATGTAGGCTTAAGATATCTCTTGATTTGTGGCTCATGGTATTAGTTATTACGTTTAGCCTTTCATGGGCGCTGAGGAATGTCCATGATGCAATCCTTTAATAATACAATCCTTCATCTATGTCCTGGGCTCAATTCTTTCTTTTAACTTATACCGGAATCTTCTACGACTGTATATGTTGCATGTATAAAACTTTCAAACTCTTAAGTGCGTTCATAACGTAACTAACTCTGGATCATGAATCTAATAATTCTTTTTGTTCCATCTCAGCTTTCTTCGAACATAAGCAATTACTTTTACTGGTCTTTCTGCCCCCTTTTTGCGTACATGCTTAACTTATCTTCGTGTCCATGCACGCAAAAAGTATATATATATATATTCGTGCCCATGCTTAACTTATAACGTAACTAACTCTGCATGCTTTTATATATATATATATATATATATATATATATATATATATATATATATATATACATATATACACACACACGATAGGTGCCACCTATTGATGGAGTGCATACAATGTTGTTGTGAGACTATTATTACATGACCATTTCCTCTGCTAGTCTTTCATTGTAATACTTAGGGAGGACTCCCTGATTCTTGCAAGGCTGCGAGCTTATTACATCATATACTCGACGGAATATTTGATGTTCGTACTCATATATAAAATTCCTTAGTTACTTACCTCCATACTTATATGTTTGTACGGTTTCTCTCGAACTGAAGTTTTGACTGACTTCCCAGTGGCACTCTCTTTTATCTCCGTAACACTCATATAGTACCTTTAACTACCCCAACTCCTATCTGAATATTTCTCAAGGATCACAATGTCATAACTGCGAGACTGGATTCACCATATTGGGTTTTACTATGTTTATTTTGCACGATCTACTACCTCGTATGTAACCCCCTGTTTAGCCATAACTAGGCTCTTCCCGAATCAATTACTGACTACTCGTTGGCCCCTTCTCATATCAATATTCCGTGTAATCTTTCTTGGGTCATTTCCTTTATCTTAACTTACGTCTCGCATGTGCTCCTTATTTATCAATAACATCTCAGGCAGGAACCCTTACTTCCTCTCCTTGACGTCGTGCTTGCATAATATTCTGGAATCGTATCACATCTGTAGGATTTGAATACGTGCAATATCATCACCTTTTCATTTTTGTCGCACTCTTCCTTTACCATTTCATAGTTACTAGAATTATTTAATTCCGACTTAATGCCACGTAACTCCATATTCCCCCCTTTAGGGGAGTACTAAGAGTTGAAGCCATGAGGATCTACCTATAGATGTTTTACCTTTTCATCTTTGACGTCGTTTCACAACATCAATGACCCTTACTCGCCTTGCGGCAATCCTTTTGTACCCAGGATAACAAATTTCCTTACTCGCAATGGTGACACTTAGTGCAACTGACACATACAATCCCTTAAGCTTAACTTTGCTCATATTGCTTGCTTTAGGGAAGAGTCATCTTGAATGACCATTTTCTGAATTTCTCATGAATCGTCTTCTGTTGTCCATTCTATTTTCGTCGGAACGCAAATCTGAAATTCTCGTGATGCTGACTATTATCAAGTCACTCAGTCCCTAATTCATGTTTAATTTATCTTGTTCACCAGCCCATACTGATTTCTATTATTCCGGGGTCTAACTTTTCCTTCTGGTAGTTACGTTGGAGTCACGAACTTATTTTTCAAAGTGAGGATATGACTTTATGGCCTATACTCTTTTGTTGCCTCAAGACCTGTCACCTCTTGTATTTTCCTTCCCCTGACTATTGACTCTATAATACTGCCATTTTTGTTTTGATCTACAGTTGTCATCCATGTTGACATCTTACTCATAATGCTTCATTAAATCTCTTCTTATTTCTCTGCTAACATCTCTATCTATCACCTTATTCTGAAAACTTCAACAAGACATTCTCTTGCTTTTAGCTCCCCTTGCTCCATCTACTGGCTTTTCGGGTTTCCTAACATTCTCTCTCTACTAGGGACGGGAGCCATACTAAGATAATATTTATCCCTTCTAGGCTTCTAGTGCTTATTTTTGTAGTACTCATATCTAGCTGTACTATTTTAGGGTGCACCATCGAGGTGTCTCACAAGGAGATCCATTACCACGTCTGCACCATCCTTCGGAAATTGTCAACTAACTCTACTAATCTATCCACTATTTTGGATTACTCTATCCCCAGCCAGATCCTGATAACCCATCCTTCTCTTAAACTATGTATGTTAGCTCCGATTAGTACATACATCTGTCATTGTTGAAGGTAACTCAAAATGCTTATATCTCCCTTCCTGAATAATGATAATCTTTATTAACTGGTTACCTCGTACCCTTCTTCATCTTGCTTCTTTTACTCCTTGAAACTTGTATTTATCTTCTGAATCTCTTATTGTCTTTCACCATAAAAGTGGATAAATATTCTTGCCTTAAGGCTCCTTATCAAGAGGCTTACACGTCTTAGTATAGACATGATCTGCTGAATACCTCATGTTTATCCATCATAAGCATGATGCAAAAATCGAGTCCCTCTGACTCAACTCTTCCACAGCTATATCTCTTACCAGCCGTCTTTCTGAATGTAGGCATCGTTGTATTATGATTAGGATAGAGTTTAGGAAATTGAGTTCTTACAAATGAGCTCTACCACACGATCTAGAGTAAGAAGAAAGAGTGACAGGCTTAAATACCCTATAGCCTCCTGCTTATAAGTCTGGTGCACGACACGCCCATAAACAAGACTCTACTAGACACGGCTTGTAAACTCCCTAGGACAGAACTGCTCTGATACCACTTATGTCACGACCCAAACCGACGAGCCGCGATGGGCACCCGGTACCTTACTCAACCGAGTACCAACGTAACGTATCTTTATTATTACTTCATCATATACACGAGACATACGGGTCTAATAGGCCAACATGATCATTTATAAACTCAAAACATAGGCCGAAAAGGCTGTACAATCTTTCACATACACAACATATGTCTACAAGCCTCTAAGAGTATATAATTGTCATAAAGGTCGGGACAGAGCCCCGCCATACGAAATCATATATATCTAAATCATACTGACCAAACAAGCAACTCCATAGCAAATGGAGTGCACCAATATCTTCTGCTGAGCTGATCGCCTACTTAGAGGACTCTCGACCTGTCTATCGAGACCTGAGGGCATGAAACACAGCGTCCCCAGGCAAAAAGGACGTCAGTACAAATAATATAACATGTAAGGAATGAAAATTAGTAAATAATAGACATGAGAGAAACATGGAGTAAAAGACTCGACATGTACGTGTGCATAGCTCTGTGAGTCATTTCATTTTTGTTTATAATGTCATGTATATGCGTATAAATATCATACCATGCATATGTATATGCGTTCATAGCATCATCATGCCTCTGAGGGCATCCCATCATATCATTTCAGCCATTGTGGGCAAATCATCAACGTATACCAACTGATCAGGTGGTGGTGCGTATATAACGCCGTAACTTTTTTTCATATCCCATATACATACATATATATATATATACACACACACACATATATATATATATATATACGCGTATATAATGCCATCTGGTCATGGGTCAATGTATATGTATAAATGCATGAAATGCATAAGAAATACGTTAATAATATTTTCTCGGAATGTCATAAACTAATTTGCCTTAAGAAATACGTTAATAAGATTTTCTCGGAATGTCATAAAAATAATATGCATGTCGGATAAATTTTATCAAATACGTATTTTTTCTGAGAACCATGAAGAGAAGATACAATAATAATTCACATGGGGAATCAAGAATATAGACGCCCATAATATTTCTATGAATAGAGTCATTAATGGAAATTGTGCATTTGTTCGTTTAGTTTGTATCGTATTGATCATGCCAAAAGAAAGAAGGGATAGCCTTAACATATCTGGAATAGGGAAAAATCCGTATAATATTCTTGGAAAAGATTGCACCGTACTCCTTTAGAACCGCAAAATTTTATATTGTTACGGTTCTAACAATTTTCGTTGGAATTGTTTGGTTGCAAGAATTTCGTTGAAAGCTTTGTTTTGGATGGAGTTTAGCGTCTGTTAGTGTCTTGAATTGTAACTGGAATTGTTTGGTTTCACGTAGGAACTTGAATTGTAGGAAGTGCTAACATTTTTGATTGTAAGAATATCTAATGTTTTGATTGTAGTGATTGTATACAAAGCATAAAAAAATGAGGTGTCTTGAAATTATTGTGGTATGTTGCCACCTAACCACAAATGACCAAGAGTCATTTGTTTGTTTAGGTGTTTTGCTGCCACGTGGGGATTGGGGAAATTTTTTAATCTTTATCCAATTTATTAGTTAATTAGGTAATGTTCTGTTACCCGGTAATTAACTAATTAGTCGCATAATTAAAAATTATCTCAAATTACTTTAAAATACTACTCACTTTTTAACATATTTTATACACCTTACTATCGTGGCCATGTGGTACCTTGTATGGTACTAGCCCATAAATATCGGGTATTTTAGCTCGGGCCATATTTTCGTCCCACACCATCGCCTCGGGGCATTTTTGGTGCGGCTCGCCCCTAAAACGCCTTTTAAAACATTGGTCCATAGGAAATGGTCTAATGATCGGTATTGCTTTGCCATGACTTTAGAATTCTATCTTATGACGTTTCATAGACTAATTTTCTGTTGAAACAAGCTTATGCTCTGAGTTGACATGTCTCCCTGCATTGGTAAACCAAGAAATCTATTTATATGCATGAAATGATTATAAAGATAGATATTTTTTATACTTATATCATTTCAATTTATGTGACAAAGTTTTTGATTAAACAAGTTTAAGAAAGACATGATGAAAAGTTTTGAAATTTATAACCTTAAACATGCTATAATATTTGTGACAGACTTTTGAACAAGCAATGTACGAAAAGGGGAGGTGTAGAGGGAGATTTTAGGGTCATGTCATAGCATAAGTCAGAGGAAAACTATAGGCTTAAAGTTTGTTTCAGAAGTTTAGATCCATTTTCAACACTCTCAAATAGGAAAAGGGCTGCATCTTTACAATAGGTGAAGGGCCAACATCCTCAATTTCAAAGTTCCTTATGATTCAGGCTCCTGTATTAGCAACTAGATATAAAGGGGAAGAAAATTTTATCTCTGCACATAAACTAAAATAAAAACAGCTTCTGTACAATCTCCACCAAAAAGTTTGAGCACTTACAAGATGATGAGACTCGGAGGACGCATCTATGAAGATCGTTGTAGTTCAGTATGAATAAGAATGGTACAACAGTCAATCAAATCATCTCCACAAACAAAATAATAAGAGCGAACAAACCCAAAAGAGAAGCACATAGCTCAAACAATCCAGCTTTGACAGGATGCACTTCATTGACCAGCTGATGGGTTTGTCAACAATTCAAGTGATTTTTTGAGGTAGTCTACAGCAATAGAAACGTCATCAAATGCCAAAGCCCCGACAGCAAACCTTGCAGCCTTGTGTGCTTCAGCAATCTTATCTGGTGGAGGTTGGTAACTGCTGTCGTATTGATATGTTTTAGTAGGAATAGCTGAAGGCTCCACTGCACTCCCATTTCTATCACTTGAGTTGTATTGGCTGTTTGATGGATAATTAGCCACGCTAGATGGTGGCATAGTGGAATAGGAAGTATCAGACCCTTGATAGTAAGAAGGCTGATGTGATGGTGCAGCAGGTAGGCTGCTCTCTGTAAAGCTAGGATACGACTGGAAATTGGGATACGAAGATGGAATGTCTTGAGAAGGGTAGTGTTGTGGAAAGTGCGATTGGGGTTGTTGCAAGTAAGGTTGATGCTGATACAACTGAGAGTAAGAAGAATTTTCGTGTCTGCTAGCCGATGGAGGTTGCGGGACATTATGAGAAGAAAGATCTTCATTAGAAGGATAATCACCACTAGAATATGAAGGATGAAACGGAGGAGCATGTGAAGGAGGTGGTGGTGGGATGGATGGCGGAGGTGACTGACTATTTGCAGTATACTGTATATTGTCATATAATCGAGGGGAAGAATCTGATTCTGGAGCAGGTTTGATGGCTGAATTAGCTCCACTAGGTTCAACATCCTGCATAAATGCTATAGTCAGATTTGTCCATGATACCCAGAACTATTAAATTCACTAATGCTGTAAAAGGAACTAATTGTTGGCATCTAGCCTGCATGTAAAAGTTCAGCTCCTAACCTACTGAAACACAGTCAAAGATCCTTTTATGCTCAATTATTTTACAAATAAGAACTCAAACTTCGATTCAACAGAGGGAACAAATACAAACAAAAACAATTCTTAACAGATACAAACTAAAGAGTAATCTTTTTTAAGATTTATCTAAAAGCATGGCCTTTTCCTCATACTTGATCCCAAATAAAAAAACATGGCCTTTCATAAATGGAAAAGTTACTCAAAGCCACTGGATCACCATGCTGATATACCTTTTTCTTATAAGGTACGCTGATTACCTCCCACAACTTTAAGTAATAGGACTATGCTTAATCAACAAATTATAAATTGTAGCACACTCGTTGGTCTACAAATTTAAATAAAAGTTTTCATTTTATTTTAAATACAAGTTGCCAAAAAACTGAAAGCGGAATCATACTTCTAAATATTTTTTTCAAAAATATAAACAATTAGATGAAAACGTGACAATTTACTAAAAACTGGGGTAGTAGAGATACCACAGCAATTAACCAGAATTCTTTAAGTTAGTGGCATGAACACAAGAAATGTTGGGTTAAACCTATATGGGAGTCCTTTTAGGGTTTCAGGTAATAGTGCAAATTTGTGGAGCATGAATCATACGTATTCACCACTTGTTGCACTGGACAGCTCCGAAACATCACTTTCACCACCAGGAGGGCCTGGAACAGGCTTCCGTCCTTCTTTTATAGCTTTCCTTATATCTGCTGCCTTCCAAACTGCATACTTCTGTTTCTGCTCAAGCTGGTGACGAATGAACAAGTCAACAAACAGGGAAAACAGAGGCTATATGAACACAGGAAAACATGTTTTTTTCTCAAATTTACAAAATGGAAGAATGCTGGTAGAACGGTGATTGTAATGCAAAAGGATGAATACTCAATATTGCCATGGTATGATGGAAACTCACATCAGGCTGGAGTTCACCAAACTGATTAAGGATCTCGAAAAAGATACTTGCTGCATAAAACGTCTTTGCTGTATTCCTGTAAAACCCAGATAATTTATGTGAACAACTTCCTAATCATCAGATAACAATCAACATTCACAGCATGCAAGTGTTGAATAAATGTTTTTTCAATTAGTATGACATATTCAATATGTTACACAGAAAAATCTACAAAACATAACTAAAGTCGGAAGGTCGCCACAAATTATTTCAACAAATAAAGAGGGAGGGTGGAGAAGTCCCAAAATTCCAGCAAATAAATTTGAGGTTAATCTAAGAGTAAAAATGCTAACGTGTTAATATAGAGGCCAAAAAAGAGTTAGCACTAAGCATTTCATTATATATCTTATGCGGCATGAGGATAGCACACCTAAACCAGATACAATGGACGAAGTGCTACCGTTACAAAGGACAAACCTATGACCATCGATTTTGATTAAGAATGGTGCAATTATAAACAGAATTCACTTGGTGTAGCTTAAGTGACTCTTACAAGTCTGCTCGACCAGCTCGATCTTGTTTGTCTGCCTTTGCAAAAACATTCAAGGCAAATCCCTCCAAATGCAAATGATCATCAGGCCCCAATTTCAACGACATCTTATCCTGTAGAAATACAGAAAAATGATTCACGAGAATAGAAAGAAGTATAACATTAACACTTGGGTAACTCCCTAGCTACGAGTTCGTAGAATGTTAACCATTACGAAAGATCTACTTTACTTTAGTATTTCTACAGTAAAGTAGATCAATAGATTGGTCACTCTAAAAAACGGAAGATCTCACCAACCTCAACCTTGAGTGAAAACATGTTAAAGTAAAACAATATCAGAGATTCAGAATTACCTAAACGTTTTCTGGTGTCTACTCCCTGAGAAATAAATTGTTTATCATATAGCAATCAAGGATAATATCTCCATGTTCAAGTTAAAAGAAGAAATGCAAATGGCTGTCAAATTTTATTCCTTGCCAATATGGCTAGATATTCTCCAAACTATGATAGTGTTCTTTCTTGATGATCCTTTTACAGCTCATGCGCCAAAAGTTTCTAACCACTTAATCTTACACCCAAGTGATTTCCCCCTCCCCACCCCCTCCCC
>AWOL01S0030307.1:24629-65422 GCA_000715115.1 Nicotiana otophora
GATAGAGAGTGAGGAGGTTTATTGAGGGACTCACTCACCCTATCAAGCTTCAGATGGCCAAGGAGACCGAAAGTGAGATTTCCTTTCAGGCAACTGCTAGTGTTGCGAGGAGGATCGAGATGGTTCTTACACATGAGAGAGGGCATGGGTCTGATAAGAGGCCTCGTCATTCCAGTAATTTCAGAGGCCCCTTATCTAGAGGCAGGGGTGCTTATGGTAGGGGTCATCCTCCCAGGCCATTTTATTCAGTACTTCAGGCATCTCACGGTACTTCAGAGAGTCATGGTCCTATTATGCCTTACTCTGGGCAGCCGACATTTAGTGCACATCCAGCTCCTATCAGTGCACCACCACTCCAGAGTCACTACAACGGTTATCCGGCCCGTTCCGGTTAGCTTCAGCTTTAGCAGCCACAACAACAGGATGGGTGTTATGAGTGTGGGAACATTGGCCACATCAGGAGGTATTGCCCTAGGTTGTCAAGAAATAGATCTCAGCAGGATTCTCGTGGCATCATACCGGCACCGGTTGCTCCACCACCCGGTCAGCTAGGGGCAGGGGTCAGACAACTAGAGGTGGAGGCCAGCCAGTTAGAGGCCGTACCAGAGATGTAGCTCCGCATGGTGGGGCCCAGTCCCAATTTTATGCTTTCCTTGCTAGGCCTGAGGCTGAGTCATCCAACGTCGTGATCACAGGTATTGTTCCAGTTTGCCATAAAGATGCTTCAGTTTTATTTGATCCATGATCTACTTATTCCTATCTGTCCTCCTACTTTGCTTTATATTTGGTTGTGCCTCGTGATTCTTTGAGTGCTTCTGTGTGTGTGTCCACACCGGTAGGAGATTCTGTTGTGGTAGATCATGTCTATCGTTCATGTGTAGTTACTATTGGGAGTCTTAAGACTAGCGTGGATCTTCTACTTCTTGATATGGTGGATTTTGATGTCATATTGAGTATGGATTGGTTGTCACCCTATCATGCTATATTGGATTGTCACGCCAAAACAGTGACCTAGCCATGCCGGTGGGAGTTACTATTGGGAGTCAAAATGGTCCATTATGCGACCCGCATACCCATTGTGCGGTCCATTGTGCGACCGCACACCTAAGTTTGGAGGATCCATTTTTCTTTTTCATAACCCGGCCCCATTTTGATAAATAGGCTTTGGAGCTTATTTTGGAAAAATTATCTGATGATTTTAGAGAAAAGTGAGAGTGTTCTAGAGAGAGGAAGAAGCTCAAGTGCTTTGTTCATCAAAAATCTTGTTCAAGCTTTGAAATCCAACAAGAAAATATCACAAGATCTTCACCCAAGAGGTAAGGTTCTAACCCCTGGTCTTCAATTTCGAGTTTGGGTAAATATGGGTGATTGTGAGTGTAATTCTTGGATGTGAGAGTATTAATTATACATGCTTGTACCAATAAGGTTGTGGGAAGATTGTTGAGTTCAAATAGGTAAAGATTGGATTGAAAATGGTAGAAATCTTCAAAGACTTTAATTGAGGATTTGAAAGGCAATCAGATGTCGGAATTCGATAATTTTTGTATGACTGAACTCGTATCGAAATGGGTATTCGAATTTTATGAGTTTTTCGGGATTCGAGATGTGGGTCCCACTGTTGATTTTTAAAATAAATTTCGGATTTTTATTCGGAAAATTTATAATTTCATATAGAATTAGTTCGTACGATTCGTGTTGAGTATGTTGAATTGTTTGTGATTAGATTTGAAGCTTTCGGACACGAATTCGCGAGGCAACGGCGTTTTGAAATCTTGAAATTGGTTGCAAAGCGAGGTAAGTATCGTGGTTAACCTTGACTTGAGGTAATAGAACCCTTAAATTATTTGTTAAGAGAATTTCACGTGTAATGACGTATAGGCGAGGTGACGAGTGTCTATACGTCGTCAAATTAATTGTTTGCATAATTACTTGAAAAATCATAAATCGTTTTAAATCGTGAATTAATTATTATATTAATTATTTCTCTCATATTCCTTGCTCAATATCATACCTTGAATCCATGCTATAATTGCTACATGCTTATTTGATTTATGTGACTTAATTGCTACTTGACATTTAGAATACTAATTATTAAAATGCCTATTTCATCCTTAATTTTTACAATTAATTGCTACTTGTCATTACTTGTTTTCTAAATAAATCATAATAATTGTATGCATTATTGCCTAATAATTTCTTATTAAATATGGTATTTATTGGAGTATTTTTATATTTAAGAGTTGTTTAATTATATTGTTGGATCGGGTTGCATGCCGCAACAGATTTTATTTTAAGTTTATATTGTTGGAGCGGGTTGCGCGCCGCAATAGAAATAAATTGAGAGATCATGACTGCTGAATTGACTTCAATTTTTGATATGATTTACAGGTCTTACTTCTATTCCTGTTATTATTATTATTATTATTATTATTATTATTATTATTATTATTATTATTATTATTATTATTATTAATGCATATAGGTTAATGTAAGCGACATGCCTTAGCCTCGTCACTACTTCGCCGAGGTTAGGCTCGGCACTTACAAAGTACATGGGGTCGATTGTACCCATACTAAACTCTACACTCCTTGTGCAGATACCAGAGTTGATCCTAGCGGCGCACAATAGACTTGCTCGGATTCAACTATTCGCAGGAAACTTGAAGTATAGCTGCATGGCATTCGCAGTTCTGAAATCCCCTTCCACTTTATCATAGCTGTGTATTTCTTTCAGACAGCTTTATTTTCATTCAGACCTTTATTTGTATTATTCAAGTAGCTCGCGCACTTGTGATACCGGTTCTGGGATGGTATTTAAACATCGCTACTATTATGGATTATTCACTTTATTTCAGACTTAATTTCCGCATCTGTTTCTTATATGGATTATTCACGTTGGCTTGCCTAGCAAGTGAAATGTTAGGCATCATCACGGTCCCGAAAATGAAAATTTCGGATCATGATAGTATAATTTTGGATGTGATATATCAATCTTTTTAAAATATAACTTTACATACTTACAAACTACATAAGAAAAATTTATATTATTCTTAAAGTTTTATAATTCAAATTATTCAACAAATATTTAAAAGTAGCTGGTAAAGAAAAAACTTTTTAATTTCTCAAATAGAATTGCATGTGCTAGTGTTTCCTTATTTAGTATAATTGATTTTGCGTGTCGTTGGTTTTAGTTTTGTTTTCGAGCAAGAAGATTTGAATTTTCCAATTGCTAGTCACTCTTTAAGTACCTTCTGTTCATTTCGGTCAAAAAAAATAATTTAGCGGTTCATGTATCACTTGATTAATAGTACAACGAAACATTAGGAACATGCTATCCTAGTTGACAAAAGAAGGATCCATTGAAGAGTTTATGTTGTTTCAGTAGGAAATCATCAAATCTTTTCTAGTACCAATACACTATGAAAGAATCCTTTACAATTTCTTAGAATGTGAATGAAATCGAAAACCTCTGCCGAGGATTGAGTAGAAGAGAGATACTTGGGAAAAGATCGTCTTGGAATTGAGCTGAAAATTCCAATAACATAAATAAACATAAAGATAGATTAGAAGCAACAAGCACCAGTGGTCTAGTGGTAGAATAGTACCCTGCCACGGTACAGACCCGGGTTCGATTCCCGGCTGGTGCATTCCAATGGGTTTGCTATGATGATTTATCTGCGGTGATTTGGGTCTCCGCCCTTGTCCTATGGACGACAACCTGCGCTCTGAGCTTTCCCATTTTACTTTTGTTTTTCCAAATTATTGTTTTGGATTGTCGCTACACTAGAACCTTCCCTTATATCACTGGAATTCAACTACTTATATAAACAGGAAAAAATGTTTATACTCTATTTCCATAGTATCTTTCTGAACCGACAAAGGGGATAAAATTGAACCTCTTCAAACTATAGTTTCGCACAGAAGGGAACAAGAAAACCCAAGCACATATGCTAATAAAAAGAAATTAAAGTATCTCTACACCTTGATTGCCAATTAATATAGTTAATTTAATAATCAGTCATCAACCAATATGCTCAAGGATAAATTTCAAAAATTGTCATCTACTTCTTTTCACCAAAGTCATATAACTTTGTTTTCTAACACAAAAATCATATAACTTTATTTTTTCTCACACAAAATCATAAAACTTTCACTAACTCATATAAAAATCATAGTGATCGGAAAACAAATTTTCCGATACTATTTTCTTATTTTACGTTTTTTCTATTTTTTATTTTCGAACAAGAGTGAGTTGCTCTAGTGGTAAGCGCCTTCCACTTCAAACCAAGAGGTTGTGAGTTCTAGTCACCCCAAGAGCAAGGTGGGGAGTTCTTGGAGTGAGGGAGCCGAGGGTCTATCGGAAACAGCCTCTCTACCCCAGGGTAGGGGTAAGGTCTGCATATACACTACCCTCCCCAAATCTCACTAGTGGAATTATACTGGGTATATATATAATTTTTTATTTTCTGTTTAATAAATAATAATCCAATTAAAATAGGGATGACCCAACCCGACCTGTCCTACCGACCCAATACTCATATATATATATATATAATACTAAAAGTGAATAGTAAATCCTTCAAAACATAATATTTAATATTATCTTTTATTTCTTTACTTTTTTTTGTCATAATCTCATGCATTCCGAGCTATATTTTTTATAGGGAAGAATTCACTTTTCGTATTATTATAACTTGCGTATATGGTTGTTGGGTCAGGCTGGGCTGGGTCATTCCTATTTTAAGGGAAAAATATAAAATTAACCGACCGATCGTAACTAATTGCATTTGATAGCCTATATATATACAACAACAACAACAACAACAACCCAGTATAATCCCACTAGTGGGGTCTGGGGAGGGTAGTGTGTACGCAGACCTTACCCCTACCCTGGGGTAGAGAGGCTGTTTCCAAATGACCCTCAGCATCCTTCCCTCCAAGAACTCCCCACCTTGCTCTTGGGGTGACTCGAACTCACAACCTCTTGGTTGGAAGTGGAGGGTGCTTACCATCAGAGCAACCCACCTTGTCAATATATATATATATGCATATATATACATACATACCCAGTATAATTCCACTAGTAAGGTCTGGGGAGGGTAGTGTGTATGCAGACCTTACCCCTACCCTGGGGTAGAGAGGCTGTTTCCAATAGACCTTCGGCTCCCTCACTCCAAGAACTCCCCACCTTGCTTTTGGGGTGACTCGAACTCACAAACTCTTGATTTGAAGTGGAGGGCGCTTACCACTAGAGCAACTCACTCTTGTTCGAAAATAAAAAATAGAAAAAACGTAAAATAAGAAAATAGTATCGGAAAATTTGTTTTCCGACCACTATGATTTTTATATGAGTTAGTGAAAGTTTTATGATTTTTGTGTGAGAAAAAATAAAGTTATATGATTTTTGTGTTAGAAAATAAAGTTATATGACTTTGGTGAAAAGAAGTAGATGACAATTTTTGAAATTTATCCTTGAGCATATTGGTTGATGACTGATTATTAAATTAACTATATTAATTGGCAATCAAGGTGTAGAGATACTTTAATTTCTTTTTATTAGCATATGTGCTTGGGTTTTCTTGTTCCCTTCTGTGCGAAACTATATAGTTTGAAGAGGTTCAATTTTATCCCCTTTGTCGGTTCAGAAAGATACTATGGAAATAGAGTATAAACATTTTTTCCTGTTTATATAAGTAGTTGAATTCCAGTGATATAAGGGAAGGTTCTAGTGTAGCGACAATCCAAAACAATAATTTGGAAAAACAAAAGTAAAATGGGAAAGCTCAGAGCGCAGGTTGTCGTCCATAGGACAAGGGCGGAGACCCAAATCACCGCAGATAAATCATCATAGCAAACCCATTGGAATGCACCAGCCGGGAATCGAACCCGGGTCTGTACCGTGGCAGGGTACTATTCGACCACTAGACCACTGGTACTTGTTGCTTCTAATCTATCTTTATGTTTATTTATGTTATTGGAACTTTCAGCTCAATTCCAAGACGATCCTTTCCCAAGTATCTCTCTTCTACTCAATCCTCGGCAGAGGTTTTCGATTTCATTCACATTCTAAGAAATTGTAAAGGATTCTTTCATAGTGTATTGGTACTAGAAAAGATTTGATGATTTCCTACTGAAACAACATAAACTCTTCAATGGATCCTTCTTTTGTCAACTAGGATAGCATGTTCCTAATGTTTCGTTGTACTATTAATCAAGTGATACATGAACCGCTAAATTATTTTTTTTGACCGAAATGAACAGAAGGTACTTAAAGAGTGACTAGCAATTGGAAAATTCAAATCTTCTTGCTCGAAAACAAAACTAAAACCAACGACACGCAAAATCAATTATACTAAATAAGGAAACACTAGCACATGCAATTCTATTTGAGAAATTAAAAAGTTTTTTCTTTACCAGCTACTTTTAAATATTTGTTGAATAATTTGAATTATAAAACTTTAAGAATAATATAAATTTTTCTTATGTAGTTTGTAAGTATGTAAAGTTATATTTTAAAAAGATTGATATATCACATCCAAAATTATACTATCATGATCCGAAATTTTCATTTTCGGGACCGTGATGATGCCTAACATTTCACTTGCTAGGCAAGCCAACGTGAATAATCCATATAAGAAACAGATGCGGAAATTAAGTCTGAAATAAAGTGAATAATCCATAATAGTAGCGATGTTTAAATACCATCCCAGAACCGGTATCACAAGTGCGCGAGCTACTTGAATAATACAAATAAAGGTCTGAATGAAAATAAAGCTGTCTGAAAGAAATACACAGCTATGATAAAGTGGAAGGGGATTTCAGAACTGCGAATGCCATGCAGCTATACTTCAAGTTTCCTGCGAATAGTTGAATCCGAGCAAGTCTATTGTGCGCCGCTAGGATCAACTCTGGTATCTGCACAAGGAGTGTAGAGTTTAGTATGGGTACAATCGACCCCATGTACTTTGTAAGTGCCGAGCCTAACCTCGGCGAAGTAGTGACGAGGCTAAGGCATGTCGCTTACATTAACCTATATGCATTAATAATAATAATAATAATAATAATAATAATAATAATAATAATAATAATAATAATAATAATAATAACAGGAATAGAAGTAAGACCTGTAAATCATATCAAAAATTGAAGTCAATTCNTTCAAAGTGATACATGAACCGATAATTTTTTTTTTGACCGAAATGAAACAGAAGGTACTCAAAGAGTGACTAGCAATTGGAAAATTCAAATCTTCTTGCTAGAAAACAAAACTAAAATCAACGACACGCAAATTCAATTATACTAAATAAGGAAACACTAGCACATGCAATTCTATTTGAGAAATTAAAAAGTTTTTTCTTTACCAGCTACTTTTAAATATTTGTTGAATAATTTGAATTATAAAACTTTAAGAATAATATAAAATTTTCTTATATAGTTTGTAAGTATGTAAGTTTTATAATTTTTGTGTGAGAAAACATAGTTATGACTTTGTTGAAAAAAATTATATTAATATGATTTTTGTGTGAGAAAACAAAGTTATATGACTTCGGTGAAAAAAAGTCATAGTTATATGATCATTTGTGAAATGCACACAGGCTCAAGGAAAGTCTAAATGTGAAACTAAAAAATAGGAACAAGAATACAACCACATTCCATATTATACACCTTTTTCCATACTGAGGGGGCAGAGCTAGTATTCAGCTTACGCGTTCGGCCGAACCTAGTAACTTTGGTCCAAACTTTGTATTTATCTTTGGAAATTCATTAAATATGTATAAATTATTAATTTAGAACCGAGTAACATAAAGGTACAAGAATCCCGAATCCATAACTTCAAATCCTGGCTCCACTTTTGTCCATATTATACCAACTTTTTTACCTAGTTAGTCGTAAGGATTCCTGAAATTTTTGAGAAGTTCAGGGATGTCATAACCAAGCATGTCATCAACAGCTTGTATTAACTTAGGTTTCAACTTCTCAAACTTGTCAATGCTATAACCACTCAAAACTTCTCTAAAATGTTCAACATTTGGAAAATCCCCGGCTGGTAGATGATGTTCTTTCTGAATCTGTTTGGAAAAAATGATAACATTACGACATAATACTCGATATAAAGTTCGTGTCAGGAGCTTTAGCAAAGGGGTACGAGAGACAAACCTTTACGAATTCATCTTCCAAGTTATCGATAAGTCTTTTCTGTGTCTTCGCTTTGCCCATCATAGCAGGCATTTCCTTTTTCAGGTGACTTATTATATAAGCATGTATCTTGGCAGCTCTAGCACGTTTTACGAATTCATTTATCTGTGCGCAACAAAACTTGCTCTTCATCCTTGTTTAAAGTAAATCAGAAGCAGACTTTATGACCAAAAACATTTTGAGGATCACACTCAGAGAATGTTAACTTACACGACGATCACAAGCCTTCTTTGGTATGTTTTTCAGGTCCGAAAGGAGATCATCTTGTTCCTTTTCAAAAAGTTCTTTCCCCACAGGCCCGGTCGGAGCCTCATTTATAGGTCTGTCATTAAATGATCTGTAAAAGCCAAAACATCCAAAGAATTTATGCAAATTGCACAACTCCAAAACAAAAGAATTTTGTTTGCCGTCTAAAAATAAGAAGGGGAGAGCCTTGGAGCAACGGTTAAGTTGTTTCCATGTGACCTATAGGTCACGGGTTCGAGCCGTAGAATCATCCATTGATGCTTGCATTGCTGCCTACATAACACCCCCTTGGGGTGAGGCCCTTCTCCGGACCCTGCGTGAAAGCGGGATGCTTCGCGCACAACATTTTGTATGACTTTAAAATAATGCTTTCAAATAGACAGAACTATGAAATGAACATGTATATTTAGATATTTGCGAACATTATCTCTGCACTAAAGCAAGAGATAATGTACAACAACAACAACAACAACAACCCAGTATAATCCCACTAGTAGGGTCTGGGGAGAGTAGTGTGTACGCAGACCTTACCCCTACCCTGGGGTAGAGAGGCTGTTTCCAAATGACCCCCGGCATCCTTCACTCCAAGAACTCCCCACCTTGCTCTTGGGGTGACTCGAACTCACAACCTCTTGGTTGGAAGTGGAGGGTGCTTACCATCAGAGCAACCCACCTTGTCAATAACATTTATGATAATGTTCTGCAGCTTAATTACATTTATTTTGCTAAAATAATCCCTTCTAAATTGATTATGAACTAATTGAAAATAGCGAGATCATACCCTATGTAGACACGCGTAACTTCAGGGGTATTCAGAACTTTCCCTAAAGACCACATTAATGCTCCATAAACCCTCATTAGCTGCAATATATAGTAGGGAACAGTTAATAAAATAAATTTTAGCATAGTCGAGAAAGAGGTCGTGGACATGAACGAGAGAAAATGTAATATGCCTTACTTGTTGAGTATCAACTTGGTCAGCCTTGTTCAAAACAACTCGTATCTTATCATCATGACCTTGAAGAGATGCAATCACACGTTTGAATTCATCGCTAATATCAAGTTTGTGGGGATCAAACAATAGCAGAATGAGATCACATTTGGCAGCAAACCAAGACGTCACCCCCGTAAAATCATAGCTCCTTTGTGTTCGCTGCTTTTCCCCTGATAAAACTCCCGGAGTATCCACAATAGTGATATTCTCTAACAGCTTTTTAAGGGAAAAATGATATCATTAGTTTCTATAAATTTTGTTTTCATTTTGTGGTATGAGTAACAAAGAGTCCATTAACTCACAGGATGCGGCATTTGAGAACACTCAAGCTTTGACAAAAATGCCGTTCCAAAAGTTGTCAAACCGCTAAATGGCATATCTGCTTGAACAGCAATTGTATTCCCCGGGACACTTCTTTCGTCAGGTCCGTTCTGTGTAATACACAATTAAAGTGAATGAATGTCTAACAAATGATTTGGCATACCAACACCATTAAACAAATCTACTTTCAAGAATAAATTCTCCTCTCCTACTGAACGTCTCCATTAACCAGAGGCGGATCCAGGGTTTTAAGTTTATGGTTCTCACAACGACTAAGTTAATATGCAATAATATTAATAACTATGTTCGCAGTCCAATATTTTTAGCTATTTAATGAATTTCTTAATGCATATACAGGGTTTGGGTAGAAGCTACTGGATTCACGTGAATCCATAGGTAGCTCAAATAGTTAAATATAGTAGTTTATATATATTGATGAAAAGTAAACTGTTATAGAATCAAAAAAACGTCGGAATCATAAAAAGTCATCTAAAGTAAGGAGACACTATTTCTGGGACAGCTTTAACAAAAAAGATTCTACTCCGGTAGAGTATAACTTTTCTTCTACTCAGCGCCATACCAAGAAGGATAATAAGTGAGTGAACACAGTATATCAGTAAAAATCAGATATGTGAAAGTACCATGACAACGACAAATCTATCTGTTGTAGGCTCTGGTCCAATATGAGCACCTACAGACATAAAAGAATCATACATGTAAATGAAGACCCGTCAATGCACAGACAAAAGCACATAAAAGCGGAAAAAAATTCTTATTTGCTAACCTGGATAACTGGTTCTGAGTAAATGCTTAATGAAGGTTGTTTTTCCAGTGGAGTATTGACCCAAAAGCATCACCATTGGTTTGGCATCAAAATCACTATTTGCCTACCAAAATAGCGTAATAAACAAGTTAACAATGTGTATTGCCGTCATCATGATACAGATAACAAAGAAATGAAATTAAGTTTTTTTCTCATTTGTTTCAAATAAGCATAGCTAAACTGAAATGCTAACTAAACCTACCAATAGAGGAGAGACAAAATCACTGAAGTGATATGTAACTTCCAATGGCTTTAGTTTCTTGACGTACAACTTCTTCAGTCCATCAATTATTGATGTGACATAGTTTGAAGAAACCTAAAGGGAAAATGAAAATGATCGAGCATCATCTCAGGAGCAAAAACAGGAATTAGCATTGAACATACCAATGGAAAGCTATAACAGAAGTGTACTTGTAAACTGTGAAACCTATACAGAATACAATAATTTAGAAGTTTGTCAATCATTTTAAGACATTGCATAACAGAAGTCTGTCACGTAATTTGGAGTGAAGATAGTGTGGAAAGGTACTCCTTCTAGGAAAGGATATCAAATAGACAACTATAATATGAAAGCATAGCATTTGATGCAAAACAGACGGAGTCATTCAAATAAAGTTAATATTCGGAGTTTACAACAGGCAAGCCTCTGAGAAGTGCATTTGTTAAGCAAAAGAAAGCACAAGATATGAGAGTCTATACACATAGAGGATAAATGAGAGAAGGTGTTTGAGATGGTTTTGGTCACATCCTATGTCAACCTCTAAATGTACTCGTCCATAGGTGTGAAACCATGGTGATTGAAGGTGTTAAAACAGGACGAATAAACCCGAGATCACGTCGAAGGAAGTTGTCTAAAAAGACTTAGAGATCTCTTGGAATTTATGCAGACTTAGTGCATATTCAACACAAGTATTCATATTGGCGATACCAATAAGTATGAAGGTTTAGTCATGTTGGTACAGTACACTGACTAAGCCCAACAAGGCATGACAAGAGAACAAATTCTAGTGTTAGAGAACAAATTCTGTGAGTGTTCTAATCGCCGATTTAATTTCACCCGCACTTCTAGTGTTAGAGAACCTATAGAACTGATATTGGGTCTAAATAGAGCAAGATGTTTAGTGACGATTCAAATCGCCGACTCCACTACCTTGGTATTGAGGCGTAGTAGTAGTTTGTTATATATAAAAGAATAAAGACAATAACCACACTCACCTTCTTTGAAGATTTTGATGATGAAAACCAATTAGCTCGTGAAGGTAGCACAAGACTGCCTGCTTCACAATCCAATTAGTTAGACGCAGAGGCTCTATCCACTTCCCCTTCCCAATTCCCCAAGAACGTAAACAAACAAAATAAAAGAACGATCTTCTTGTATGTAGTATGTACTGAAGTAACATTACCATTCTGGTCAGGTACCCATTTAGCCACACGCTTCTTCTTCTGTAAAACATTTTAAGTTAACAGTTGATCTATGAATGAAATTAAAAAAAAAAAAAACATGAATCTAGCGTACTTACAGCAAGAAGTCTATCCAGACCTTCCAGTGAAGGTAGCTGCAAATTTTCAAAATCAACTGCATAGGATTGAAATTGTTCTAATTATAAGATCTTTATAAGAGAACGAATTCTGCATGCTAAAGAAAATCAATACAAGGCATGACAGAGAATCAACTAAGTTTCTAGAATAGCAGTCAAGTGAATACTAAATTCTCTCTTTCTTTTTTTTGGTTTCCTGCTAGAAATACGGTACCAGCATTAGAGCCCGACTAAATCCGGATTCGTGTTGGGAAGTCCTATATTGGGGTAAAGCACTCCCCTAACAAAGGCTAACCCATACTCAAGACTCGAACCCGAGACTTGTGGTTAAGGACGAAGGAGTACTTACAACCCATCACAACCCTTGTTGGTGACAACTGAAATTACTAGCATACTGTTTTGATATAGCTGAAGTTATCCTACTTACCTTCGGCATTTAAGAAATCACTTGTCACTGCATGGCCAGCTTGAGCCAAAGAGACCAACTACATAGTGAAATGCAAAGAATGATCTGCATTTTAGAGGGAAGAAAATTAACTATAAAAGGTGAAATGAGAGGCCACACAAAGAGTTATGTACCTGCATTGCAGTAATAAACTCTTTAAAACCGAGAAATCCTTGCCGTTTGGAATCTGCAATTGCCCACACCTTAGGAAAAACAGAGAAGTAAAACAATCTGTTGATATTTAAACAGTAAAAGCAATTCATGAGAACTGCAAAGAATCATAGGAACACATAAAATATTGCGATTAATTGATTAAACATAGCTACTAAATGCCTTATAAAAAAACATAGCTACTAAATGCATAAAAGGACCAGTATTAAAAAACTCTGTTAAGAGGAGGACAAAAGCCTATTGGGTTGGGACAGCTTATTCAAATGTCTTTCATCTTGATAATTTTAAATAGTTACATAGCTCTTTATTAACCATTGCTCGTTTTCTCTAACCATTCAATTTTATAATCATTCAATCGTGGTTCATAATCACATCGCAACTCAAAGAATCATTTTCTTAAATAGTGCATAATAGAACTCAATTGAACATTAGTTGTACCAGTCTGAGGACGATATCTTAAACTATAGTATCTTTAACGGCGTACGCGTTTGCTTTTCTATTTTGCGCTCGTCAACTTGTGACCTAAAGCAAATTTTGAACCCTCTTTGCCACTAGAATAAAATCTTCCTTTACATGAAAGGGATTCAACAATTTATATACAAAAACAAAAAAGTCCTTTTGCAGTATAATTTTCCAATGAAGACGATTCCATTGAACCCCTTCCGTCCACTTAAATTAGTTTGTCCATTCTATTAAGTTTCATTTGATTCTTTAGTACAATATTAGATTATGTTGAAGCTGACAGTGAATTTACCCAATAACTTGGTTATACTTTACTCACACGGGGCGGAGGCAGAAGCCCAGAAATGAGTTAAGCCGAACCCAGTAACTTTTGCTCAAACAGTATCTTTGCGTTAAGAAATCATTAAATATGTACCAGTTATTAGCACTTGAAGTTATTGATCTAAAATTCAAAACCCATAAAGTTGAAATCTTGATTCCACCAACGATTACTATGAGTTGTTTTTGAAAGAATTAAGCACGAAAAAGAAAAAAACCTGCTTGAGATGATCACGAGGCAAGTTTGACATTGCAAGGAAGTTGGTGGCATCCTTTCCAGTGAGACGTCCATCTCCATCTGTAATTAACCCAATTTTTTGTCAATAACCAAATTGCATGCACATCTTTAAATACAAACGATATGTGTGTGCATGTGTGTGTGTGAGAGAGAGCGAGAGAACAGACCCGAATCAGCAAAACAAAACCATTCTTCATATATCTTCTCGTGCTTTTTGGAGCAGCGATTAATGGGACAAGTATCAAACTCCATTTTCTTCAAAGAAGCCAAAGTTTTGAAGAAACTAGCGCCTTCTTCCTTAGACACCCCCGCTCTATTTTTCCTTTATGTTAAAGGGGAAGATCTATTTAGTGGGCGTTTGTACGTCAATAACCGAAAATGATATTTGAAAATTAAAGTTGTATTTATTTTTGAATTTTGTGAGTGATATGAAAAAATTTTAAAAATAATTTTTTGGAATTTTTTAAATTTTTGAAAAATTTTAAAATTTATATTCAAGTAAAAATTAAAAATTTTATGCCCAAACGCTGATTTTGAAAAAAAGTGAAAGAATTTTCATGGCCAAACGGGTTTGGTGTCCAATATTTGTTGAAGAAGTTTAAATATTTTGCACTAAAAAAAGATTTATAATATCAAGTTACATATAAGATACTTAATAGAATAAATTTATTGATAAAAATTAATTAATAAGCAGATAGCTATAATAATCTACATGTAAATCTCTTGATGAGTATTAATTCATAACCAAATAAATTAAGTAAAATTAAGTATAATTGGTACATAATTAATATGGTATTACAGTAGATAAAAGTCTTATATTCAAGTTTCCGTATATTTGGCTTATGAAAAAATCAGGCTAGGAAAGTACATAAAAATGTTTTGCTAAAATTTTAAACTTTTAGAGAGATAATCATATATATATATATATATATATATATATATATATATATACAACTTAAATAAACAATAAAATAAGATCAATAGAAGGTTGGGGTTTGATAGCTTTTGGACAAGCTTTTTGGAAGAGTTTTTCGAACTATTTTTAACAATTTGCATTTGAATGAATTACAAACTATTTGGAAAAATTACACTGTATAGCCACTGTAAAAATAATAGCCGAAAAAATATATAAAATTTATATATTTTTGTATCTATACACATTATATATGTTATATACAAAGTTTATACACTATTTTCGACTATCAGATGTAAATAGTTTATGGCGCGGGCTATAAGTGATAATACCCTTACTATTTCATAAAGAAAATTTTCTAAACAACAATGCATTTGGCATTTCAAAATGTTAACAAAATTTTCTTTGGTAAACCAACAAAAATGCTTTCTGTTTTTAAAAGAAAACATGGCTGATGATCACAAAACAGGGAAAGTACAGAACAAAGCAGCATATAGGGCGAGATGAAATCATGCACGCACCACCACACCAAGGTATGTAATGAGGCGAATAAGCTATCTCTCAACTTTTAATCAGAGGTCTCTTATCTCGCAACGTGGCCTTACGTAGCGTAATCTGGATTAGTAGGGTCATATCATATGCAGGCGCAAATCTGAATTAGTCGAGTATTAAGCAACATAAATCTGAATTAGTCGGATATACCATTCAAAGCGTTGCTATATATATATATATATATGTTCGTGCTCTCTATATATTTTCTTTGTGCTTTCTCCTCCCCCGTTGTATAATAAGGAGAGGAAAAAGACACAGTTTATAGAAGAGACGAAGCCTTTGATCGAACTTTTTGTCTTTTAGAAAAGAAGAGAAATCTGCATGGTTGAACTTACTGGAATAGAAGAAGGCAGAAGGCGAAAAGAAAGGAGGACAAATGAGATGAATTGAGTCTGACCCTA
Source organism: Nicotiana otophora (assembly GCA_000715115.1). Classification (NCBI taxonomy): domain Eukaryota; kingdom Viridiplantae; phylum Streptophyta; class Magnoliopsida; order Solanales; family Solanaceae; genus Nicotiana; species Nicotiana otophora. The sequence continues at coordinate 40,248 of AWOL01S0030307.1, forward strand.
TAAAACAAAAATAAGGAAAAGAATAGAAAAAAAAATAAAACAGGAAATGAAATAAGATAAAATGTGATAAAACTTTGGGATGTATTTGATAAAACAGGAAATGAATAATATTTGTGTTGAAAAATATTATTCGGTCAGTTCACTCATAAAGTATGCTAGATAACTCATTAGCTCATTAATTATTACTTCACATAAAATCATAACGTTAGCCTATATAAATTATATCATTATGGGTGTTAAAAAATAAGCTTTTAAAGAAGATCTATCTATGCATTTGAGGACCGGTGACTTAAGTCGTACGTATTTATTGCGATTCTTGATGATCAATGATTCAATTTGTGGTTGTTGTAGATTAGCTTTCGCTAAAGAAAAAATCTGTAATTCTCGTACGCTAGTAATATTTATGTTGCAGTTTGCTTTATATATGTCCATTAGACCATTTTAAAAATTCTTGAAGAGTTCAACTTTTATGCCGTATATAGAAATTAATTATTACGCTACCAAGTCACTTAAAAAGTAGTTACGTGCAATTACTCATAATAAATGGTATTTTTGACAATATAATATGTTACAAAAGCTTAAATTACTCTAAGTGTAAAAAAGTTAAATCGCTTTTAATATGTAAGTGCTACCAAAATGTGGTGGTTGAATCATTTATTTTAACCATCTAGCATCAGCAGGCAAGTTTTATTGTTGAATATTCAGAAGAAACCTACATATAAGCAGGGTATATAGACTAAATTTAGTATTGGTTTACTTTGGGAAATCTACATTTTCCTTAATAAATCTTTGGGAGGAATATGTATCTGAGTAATTAGTTAGAAGAAATACTTTCTGAAGAATATAAACCAATTCGGATCTTAGAGCTTTTCTCAAATTTGTCACAGCTAAAGGGTAGCTGCAACAGTTCGTCACAACTTGCAACCAATGGCGTAGGAAAGATTTTATGCAAGCAGTGTCCGTCTATTGTCACAATGTGTACGTTTTTTTGTACTGGTTTAATTTCTCTTGTCGGAAAATGACGTTGTATAACTGTTCTCAAAATAATAGCTGAAAAAATATATATTTTTTGTATATATATACATTATGTATGTTATATACAAAAATTATACAAATTTTATATACTTTTAATGCTACCAAATGTAAATAGTTTCTGGGGCGGGCTAAAAATGATAATACCCCTAATTTCTTTTGTATCCCTTACAGATATGGTTGCCAAAAGGATTCTTTTTCGTGTTGTCATTATTTATCCTAATGAAATCAGTCATGGGCTAGAAGTAATTTTAAATCATGTTAATTCACACAAAAGCCAGAAGTAACATGACATATATAACATATTTACTCAAATAGCTGCAGTGAAGGTGGCATCAGAACTACAATCCATCCTGATAAGTTATTTAGCAAGCAAAAAAAAAATAAGGAAAAAACAAAAGACAGTCTGGTGTACTAAGCCCCCGCTATGCGAAAAGAAAGAATATGATATCAAAAATGATACAAAAGTTGAATCAACAAATAGCTCTATGCACACTCGCTCGCCTTCTAAGAAGGGCAAGGACTTATGAACAGAACAACACAACAAAATGATGAAATGAAATGAAGAAGAATGAACAGGAGGCACCGGAGAAAAAGGATTGATCTCATATATATCCGCATCGTTTGATATTTTTGCAGTCTAACCATTGCTCGAGTCAAAAAGTCCGTTTCTGATAGCCGATGATTCAAGAAATGCCAATAGTTTTGCCAAGCAACCAAAGAACCAGTGATAGTTCTAATCCAAATATGGTGTGAATAGAACTTCTATCCAACATGAATCCATAAATTGTTACCCCTGCTCTGTTGTTCTCAAAATATTTCACTGCAATAAGTGTGACAAAATGAACTACAATTAGATAATACTAGCCAAGCGGTGTAGGATTAAACGAATATAATAACAACAACAATAAACCTAATCTCATGGGTGGGTTTGGGAGGGCAATATGTATCCAAATCTTACCCTACCTTAGCAACATCAATGTAATATATAGGAACAAATACCACAACATGTAATAATAAAGAACCAGGAATAAGAAAATACAAAAATAGTACTAGTACTACTGGTAAGACTAAGAGACGTTATCGAGAGTCATGTTCTTGGTAAGCTGGAGTAGGATTAAACATATATAATTGTAAACTTTTTTACATTATCTTTTACAGTAGGCATAGGCAGACGCAAAATTTGAAGGTGGTGGGGGCACATGAGTGGACTGCTCAATCAATGCCCTCGTCTAACTTTTTATCTTAAGAGTTTCAAGTAAAATATATGACCATTTTCAACATATACATATATATTCAGAGTTTTTGCCGAAGTTAACGGTGTTGGATTTTGCATCTGTTACTGCTACTGTTCAACCTTCTTGCTGCTTGCATATTTTTTCTAAAATCCATAACAGTGGTATCAGAGCCTCCATTGATTTTGACGGATATCTGATTTCGCTGAAAAATAACCAATTTCAACCACTTTGAAGCCATATGCATTTTTATCCATACTGATTTTTAACTAAATTTTTAACAATGGCAAGCAGCGGTCTCTCTTTGAATACCCCACAAACTTTCACTGGTAAAAACTATCGGATTTGATCAGTGAAGATGAAATCTTATCTTGAAGCTTATGATCTATGGGAAGTTGTAATGGAAGACAAACTTATACAACCACTTCCTGTAAATCCTACCCTTGCCCAAATCAAAGCTCATTCAGATGAGAAAACCAAAAAATACAAAGTCAAAACTATAATTCATAATTCAGTTGCAGATTCAATCTTCTCTAAAATCATTGCATGTGACAGCAAAAGAAGCTTGGGAAACACTCAAACAAGAGTATCAAGGAAGTGAACGAGGCAGGCACAATCAGATTTTAAATTTGAAAAGAGATTTTGAATCACTTAGAATGCAAGATGATGAGATCATCGCTAAGTATTCTGACCGAATTTCTTTAACTGTCAATAAAATTAGGTTACTTGGCGAGGATTTCAAAGATGATAGGATAGTTGAAAAAATTCTTGTGACAATTCCCGAGAGATTTGAATCTAAAATTTCCTCTCTGGAAGAATCTAAAGATCTCTATACCATCTCTGTTGCAGAATTAATAAGTGCTCTTCAAGCACAAGAGCAAAGAAGGGCCTTCAGGCAAGACAAAGTTACTGAGGGTATTTTTTTATGCGAAACACTAAAAAGAAAAAGTCGATTATCCTTATTGCAAATATTTCAAAAAGAAAACACACTTAAAAAAATTTTGTTGGTGGAGACCTGATGCATTATGTGGAAATTGCAAACAAAAAGGTCATGTTACAAAAGTATGCAAGTTCAAAGATGCTAATGTACAAGCACTAATAGCAGAAGAAGGAATTGAGGATGACCTTCTTTAGACTACAGCAACAGAAGCAAGGAGGAGTGTTAGATTTTGCATCTGTTACTGCTACTGTTTTCTAGAATAATTAGTTGTTAGTTTTAGGAGGAGTCTGCTAAAAGATTCAGAATTTTAATTATAGTAAGAGTTTACTAATTTAGTTGTAGGAGGAGTCTACTACTTTATTTATTTGGCTATTTAAAGCCCTATGATTAATAAAATTTTAGAGACATTTTTTCAATCCTATTTTCAACCTTCTAGCTGGTTGCATATTTTTTTCTAAAATCCATAACAAACGGGGTCACTCCAAACATAGGTTCGGTCTGACAATAGGTATTTATTATATTTCCCAAGTTACTATATTATACATTGTCAGTGCACAAAAGTTAAACGAATAATGATGTTAACCAGCATACCTAGTGCCTGTCTTTTCTGGAATGAAATTGTGCTATAGGCATAAGCAGGGACAAATATCGTATTGTCCAACTCATCTTCTTCATCTCCAACATCATCAGAATCAGATCCTTTGGAACATTCAGGAAAACCTCGGCCACAGGTTGCCCGAGTAATTGGAGTCTCACCTTCAATCGAATCGAATGAGTCTATTGTTGCACATACATGCCACTTGGCTGCAAGGCATGTTACAGATTGAGCCTTGTGAGTGATTTTGGTCGCGCTTCGCAACAGTATCATGAGACCAGCAAGAAGACTGACAGAGCAAAGCTGCATATTAAGACGACGACGACATTTAGTTACAAGTAACAGCAACTAACAGATGATTAAAGATGAAGATCTGATGGAAGAGCTAGGGGAAATGAGTTAAAGTGCTAACTAGGGGCAGTGTCTCGGTCATCTAAGATAAAATTCATAATATACCCGCCCTTGATTTCGTTTCATATGACAGTATTTGACTGAGTATAGATTTTAAGAAAGAAAAAAAAAAGACTTTAGCCACATACTAGAAGTACCATTAGACCGCTAAAAGAGCATGTCATCAGGGGTAGACGTGAAGTGAAATAAAAACGAAGAATTAACCTAAATAGCCATCCACCTAACTTGCTGGAAGAGCTAATGAAAAGGAGTTAAACTCCTAAACTAGATGGTAGTTCCTCCGTCATCTAGGATAAAATTTATAATATATCCACCCTTGTTTTGTTTCATATGACACTATTTGACTGAGCATGAATTTTGAAGAATAAAAAAAAAGTTTTACCCACATACCAGAAGTACCATTAGACCGCTAAAAGAGCATGTCATTAGGGTAAACATGAAGTTTAAAAAAATTGAAGAATTAATCTAAATAGCCGTTCACCTAACTGCTTAAACTAAAAATAGTCGGCAGTTATATATATGTATAATCCATATATATTATGTGCATAACCATATATAATCCGACCGGCTATTTGTATAAAGATCCCTTTAAAATTAGAGATCTATCAGATGTAGAATGGTGTCGTTCTTTTTAGAATAGATATAAAAGGAAAGTATCATATAAAATGGAACAGAAGGAGTGATTGATTTGGCGAATCTGTTCTGTTGCTAGAAATACTTGGACAGTGAAATACATGTGCTTGTGCTACATTCTCATTAGTTGAGTGTCACATTTATATCAATTGTGATCAATGATCTAGTTCTAACTATTTCTGTTAAATATAGGAAGCAATGAAAAATAAGAATTTGTATAAGGCATACCGCAAGTTCACCACTTTTATAGATATGAAGATCTGCAGTTGAGCGTGTAGTCATGAGAAGGGACGTGAATTGGCTTGCTGTAATGAACATCAACGCCCACAAAATGAATGCGCGATACCTATGGCTAATGATCCTCAAATGCCTCCTGATTCTGAGATGCTCTCTCAACACTGATTCAACGTCCGAATCTACATGAAAAACCTGAGCAAAATCTTGTAGTCGGAGAACTTGAAGGTAACATATCAACTGGAATAGGACACAAACTAGAAAGAACACAACCGTCCTGTAAAGCCAAGAACTCAGCTCTAGAATGCACGCGACAATGTCACTCGCGATGACATTGCCTAAAAAGGGGATTTGTGTGCCACCTGAACGGTACCACCAAATCTTATACGCGCATTCAGCAGCAAAACATGGTAGGACAAATATGAATAGGATTTTTAGTGAACTCTGCATATTGAGAAGAAGAGTTACATTATTGTTAAATTTTGTTGAATCAAGGCATACAAATTGCTTCCTATTAACTGATCTAACAAATATGAAATGCAACTTAATTACTTCTGTTTCCCTAACAGATGGCTAAGGTCATTTTGATAACATCTGGAGAAGAAGAGACCTCTGGATCTCGACTGTCCAAATCATAAAAGAAAGAAACCTTTGACATCAAAGTTGATCAATTCTCCATCCTTTCAACTTATATAGGAGTAAATCAACAGTATTTTTCTATTCTGAAATTTCTAATAAATTGACACAATTCCAATAATAATGTTAATAAATGTGAGTGCCAAAACTTTCAAGAATGCATTTAACCATTCAAATTTTAATCTTTGATTTGGCTATTTTCTTCGACCAAGAACAACAACAAATCCAGTGTAATTCCCAGTAGCGTAGCCACATAGAGTGAAGGATGTTCAACTAAACATTCTTTATCGGAAAATTACACTGAGTATATAAAAAAATAATACTATGAGTTTATGCGTCAAAAATTATTTTTTGAACACCCTTTGTAAAATTTCTGGCTTCGCCACTGGTCAGAGGCGGAGTCAGGATTTGAAGTTATGGGTTCAGAATCTAATAAGTTATTGGGTTCTAAATTAATAAATTATATATATTCGATGAATATTTTAAGACAAATACATGGTTTGGACAAAATTTAGTAGGTTCGGCCGAATCCGTAGGTCGTACTCTAGCTTCGCCCCTGCCACTGGTAATCCCATAAGTGGGGTCTGGGGGAATAATGTATACGTAGACCTTACCTCCACCTTGTTAAGGTATAGAGGTTGTTTCTGATAGGCTCTCGGCTCAAGGAACGGTAAAAAGGAAGCAACAAACCATAGCAACAATAAGGTAATAAGATAACGGAAGCGAACGACACAACAACTAATAATAAAGATCTATGAATAAGAAAATACAAGAATAGTACTAACCGAAATTGAATAAGAACTTAAAATAAAAAAGAATGAATAAGAAGAGGAGAAGACGTACATTGAGCTGTTGTGTGTAGCATTTTCTGACGGTTTCACTCTCATCACAAAGCTTGTCAAGAAACAAGAACCTCCTCAGTCCATATTTCTTAACAAACCGAGAAAGACAGATAAAAGAGAGAGCAGCAACACTGCTTAGCGACAACTGAACAACATTGTCATAAGGTCTACTGTGCGCAGCATCACAATCGGTACAAGCTAGAGAGAAATGAGAAAGACAAGGCACAACTATAGCCAACAGAGCAAAAACAAACCAAGAAAGACAAGCTGAAAATGGATCGGATTGATCTACACACATCCATTTTAGCCATGTCCGAAAACTCCTCAATTCGTCGTACTCATTCGATACACTTCTCCCTAACTCCTTGTTCTTGTTGATCAGTAAAGCTTCGCTTTTGTCACACATTGTTGTTTCTGACCGAGGTGGAGCTAGGATTTTGAGTTTATGCGTTCTGGATTCTAGAAAATACGGCGTCTGAATCAAAGTTACTGAATTCTGTCGAATCACTAAGCAGAATTATACTTTGTTAATGGTGTCTAAAATGGAGGTCCAAGAGAGAATGAAGTGCGGAGGAAGAAAGAGATGATTCTATAAGTTTCTTTTTAAACCAAAAGGAGCAATGCAGAGGACAGTGAGGACTGAGAAGTATACTTTTATAATGGAAAGTTAATAGTAATGTATTATGGTTCAAGATTCTTCCAATCAGTGACCAAACTTGGCATATTGATTTGGTGTCTATATAATATTAACTAGATTAGTTGTATTATATATTTTTTAAAATTATTGCTATGTAGTATATTTAGTAGTAATTCACTTTTTTATATTTCTCATCAGGCGTTATGTTCGTTATCTGGGATTTATTTTGTTCTTTTAAATTTTCTAAATTTTACGTGTTAACAATCTAGTAACGCAATTTATAGGGTGATTAAAGATAACAATATGTATTTAGTAGTAGCATATATATTAATTTATTTACTTTGTTAAAAGTAAAGAATAATTACTCTTAGAGTAGTTTTGTTCAAGGACAAAATTATATTGAAATTATAATGAAGAAATTGTAATATTGAAAAACTAATTCCTTAATTATTGAGTACTAATATTTTGCTTGGTTCATTGAATTATTAAAGAAGAGATATATGATGCATCGTACAAAATATGTGTTTAACTTCCAAGATTTAAAGTTTGATATAAACATCAAGTGTTGGCGAGTATTTAATTTAACGATGATTAATAGCGAATAAACCTACTTTTCTGGGACATGTGAAGTGTTCTCAATATTACTTCAGCAGAAAAACTGATGTATACATTTGATTGGAGTGATTAGAGTCAAAGAGAGAATTTTCTTAAAATTATTCACACACTTATTTATATCAAATCAATAAACACATGACGTCTCTAATTATTCATATGCATTTTTTACCAATAATCATGGGAAATTTATACATAATCATAAATAAACTAATGTGATTTAATCTTGTTCGGTATATTGCTATTAGGTCGGACTCTTCCATAAGGATGTTAATTAACTCGTTATTAGTTAATTCTTCACATAAATCCTAATTAAATGCCTATAAATATACTATTACGGGTGTTGGAAAAATAAACTTTCGAAGAGATTTGTAGGATTTGAAATTCTCTATATCTTCCGGGAGAGTATTTAGGCTGTAGAAATAAGAGATCCAGGATCGATCTGCTTTGTAAAAATTCTTATCGATCAGTAATTTAAGTCCGATTAGTAATTCAAGTCGCGATCAAAAGAGATTCGCTCTCGCAAAGAACAATCATGTAAATCTCCTAAATTAATTCTTACATTGAATTACTTAAGATCTAAACATCAAACATAAGTAAGTTTTTCAAATTCTTTATATGATTTTGCTTGCCTAGGAATCTTAGGCAAGTCTCGTGTCAACATACTAGCTAGTAAGCTAACCAAAGCTGTAAATATATATATATATATAGCACCAAACTTGATTTGTTTGTTAGTTTTGTCTGTACATATATGAAACACTGAAAGAGACTCACAAAATTTAATTACTAGACAAAATGAGATCATATGCAGAGCAGCTACAAGCTACAGGTGTATTAAGTTTATAGGCAAAAACATGCGATTATGCAAATGGCCAACCTGCCCATTTCCCACCCCATTATCACAACATGTGAAATCCAACTTTCTTCTCTTTATAAAATGCACTAGATAGGACGTACCTTTAATGTTTGTTTGAAAATATTTATTGCAATTAAGTTTGAGTAAATTAATAATTTGGTATATTTATCTTTGTATATAATTTCTTAGTCAATATGAAATTGAGCTTTATTAAAATGAGGTGATTACAAGCCCCGATTCTCAAGGGAGAACATTGATGGTAATTACATAATGAAATTTTGAATTCATTTTTTTTCTTTTTAAAGTATATTATAAATAAAATAAAAAACCTGTTTCTTTCTCACATTTGACTCTAAAAATGTGCGTGCTTGCTCTTGAATTCCAAATTCTATTCCAAGTACCCATTTGTCTTCTTACTATTGGTCCTCAGTATTTATGTAAAGTGTCCATGTTTAAAATTAATTTATATTCATCCTTATAGCTTGTTTGGATGGTTGTTACATATCATTTCATAAAGTATCGTATTGTATTGTACTGTACTGTATCATTTGATGAATACAATGTTTGGATAAATTGTATCGTTTGCCGTTGTTTCATGATATCATGCACCACCAATATGAAGAATAAACTTGCAATATTATAAAGAAAAATTATGACACGGGTAAAATTGTTATACAAAAAGGTAGGGTAAATAATAAAATAAAATTATTTAATAATAATAAAGGGTGAGATGAGAGAAAAAGATAAGGTAACGACGCGACCACACCAAATTGGTCGTTACATAAAGTGGCACATTTCATCATTATGTGACGACAGATTTAACAATACGATACAATACAATAAAATTTAAGTAGCAATCAAAACAAACATCGTATTTAAAGTAACAATACGATACAATACAATAGGTAACAACCATCCAAACAACCTGTTAGTCAAATTTAGAGGTTTTAGTTCTTTTTTATCCCCAAAGCCGAATGCCAGATGAGTGGAGATGTAGCATGATGATTCCCTTGTACAAGAACAAAGGTGATATCCAGAATTGTAACAACTATAGGGGCATCAAGTTGTTAAGCCATACCATGAAAGTTTGGGAGAGGGTGGTGGAATGGAGGGTAAGGAAGGTGGTGTCTAATTTTAAAAACCAATTCGGATTCATGCCGGGGCGTTCTACTACGAAAGCTATCTACCTTATCAGGAGGTTGGTTGAACAGTACAGGGATAGGAAGAGGGATTTACACATGGTGTTTATTGACCCAGAGAAGGCGTATGACAAGGTCCCTCGGTACATGCTTTGGAGATGCCTGGAGGTGAAAGGGGTGTTGGTAGCGTACATTAGATCGATAAAAGATATGTATGATGGAGCTAGGACACGGGTCAGGACCGCGGGAGGTGACTCAGAGATGTTCCCGGTGGTTATGGGGTTACACCAAGGATCCGCTCTTAGCCCGTTCTTATTTGCCCTGGCGATGAACGCCCTAATACACCATATTCAAGGGGAGGTGCCATGGTGTATGTTGTTCGCTGATGATATAGTTCTGATTGATGAGACGCGAGGAGGCATTAATGAGAGATTGGAGGTTTGGAGGCAGACCCTGGAGTCCAAAGGTTTCATGTTGAGTAGGACAAAGACGGAATATCTGGAGTGTAAGTTCAGCAGCGTGACGGGGGAAGCAGACATGGTAGTGAGGCTCGACTCACAAGTCATCCCCAAGAGAGAAAGTTTCAAGTACCTAGGGTCAATCATTCAGGGAGATGAAGAGATCGACGAGGATGTCACACATTATATTGGGACGGGTGGATGAAATGGCGGTTAGCGTCTGGAGTCTTATGTGACAAGAAGGTGTCACCGAAACTCAAAGGTAAGTTTTACAGAGCGGTGGTTAGACCGGCTATGTTGTATGGGGTTGAGTATTGGCCAGTGAAGAATTCACATATCCAAAAGATGAAAGTAACCTAAATGAGGATGTTGAGATGAATGTATGGGCATACTAAACTGGATAAGATAAGGAATGAAATATTCGATAGAGGGTGGGCGCTGCCCCCGTGGACGACAAAATACGGGAAGCGAGATTTAGGTGGTCCGAACACGTGCGGAGGAGAACCATAGATGCCCCGATTAGGAGGTGTGAGCGGTTGGCTTTGGCAGGTACGAGAAGAGGCAGAAGGCGGCCTAAAAAGTATTGAGGCGAGGTAATCAGGCAGGACATAGCGCGACTTCAAATTTTCGACAACATGGCTCTTGATAGGAACATGTGGAGGTCGAGCATTAGGGTAGTAGGCTAGGGGATAGTCGAGAGTTCTTCCCTCTTTGTACCGAGTAGTTTGATAGAGTTTTGTTTAGGTTTGTTAGCGGTCTATGTTGTGTTCATATTGCTGTTTTGCATAGTTTTATGTTATTGTACTTTCACTTATTCGTTACTGTTATTATCTTTCTAGCATCTTTTGTTGTTACATGCCTTTTCTTTTGTTTCTTTTCTGATATTATTGTCTCTTCTGTTGAGCCGAGAGTCTCCCGGAAACAACCTCTCTACCCTTTTTGGGGTAGGGGTAAGGTCTGCGTACACTCTACTCTTTCCAGACCCCACTAATGAAATTTTACTAGGTATGATGATGAGTTCTTTTTTATAGCCGCATTAGTAATTTTTGGGTCCAATATTAATTTAAAAAACGAATTAATTTTCTGTTTGCTTTAGAAATTAGTCAAATTGACCTTAAAATAAAATTTATAAATCAAATATTTGAATTTTTAAATTAATAAATTTATCCTTGTCAAATTTTTAGTCTCATTTTACATGCATTTTATAGAGTATAATACAGTTTTCTTCATTATAATTTAGTGTTGAACTTATTTGAAAAAATAATTAGTATGATTATATTTCCAAGTATTTTTAAGCTATTAAGTCTTAATTGAATCTAAGCTATTGTGCAACAGTAAATTTTACAAGAAAGAGGTAATTTAATATTGCATAATGACATGATAAAATTAGAAGTACCTAAATGTTCTCTTATTATTTTTATCTACAAGCAGGTTAATTATAAATTTAATATAATTAAGTAGAACACACTTTCTTTTTTCTATTTAAATATTTACGCCACTTGTGGTTATTTAACAAAAAACTTGATTATTTTTTTAAAAAATAATTTATAAATTTTTCCAAAACGTTAGTCACATAATTCACTATATACTAATTACATAACCAGAAGCTAAAAGATTAATATAGGTGTATGCAATTAGCAAATAGTGACAATTGTAATGATATGAATGGTTGGAAAATGCAAAGTTGAGAGACGATTTAGGTAAGGAGGGGACGTGGGGTCCACATGGGAGAGTACAAAGTAAAGCTAATGCGAGAAGTATGTAGTGTCAGTGTCACGGGCCAAATCCTTACATTGGGTATCGGCACCTGCTCACCCGTGCGGTGCCTGCAGTTCTCCTCGTTGCAGGCCAGCCTGTTTTCTATCCCAGAATTCCCAAGCAATATCCTGTGCCTGTTGGTGAGACTCGCCTGTAGGCTTGCCCCAACTTGTGCTACCCGAAAGATGTCTAGGCCCTTGGCCCTAGACATGTCGTGGCGCTTCATCTTAGGATCACAATCCATGTGTGCCCTGGGGAATTGGCTTAGGACATGTCTTGTCCCTCGCCCAAGACTGAGCATCGCTCCTGCGTGCACAGCCCAATCTTCAAGCTTGACACTCGCCTAGTGCATCCGCGACTAGCTCGTGCTTCGCCCGAGTAAGGCAACCTTTAGCCCTTGGCCATTGTCATGCGCATCTCTCGTGCCATGCCCATACATTGCCCTCGCGACACGCTTCCATCCCGAATAGTGCAGTGTCGCCCCACAACTACACCTTTAGGCCAACGGACCCTTGTTTGCATGGTTGAACCCAAGCCATGCTCACAAGTCGATACATGATGCCCCTATGACAGGTGCATCAAGTATCCGATCGGTACGGAGGTCTCGTTCCAACATTCGAAAGCCCGCGGGGCTGGCCGTCCCACACATCGAGCCTCCAGCGCCACTTTGATGACCAAAGCTAGCCCGAAGGCGCCGCGCCGCCCATAGAGTTCCCAAACTCGTATGGGTACCTTTGACACTTCTTTGAGTCATTTAGGCAGGCCCTTGAGGTCACCCCCAAGGTAGCTCGTTCGATACGGCTCGATGGCGGCACGTATAGGGGAGGCAGGTCGGAGCTTTCATCACCTATACCCCTCTTATATATGCTTAAAATTAAAAAGCCCAAGTTGCCCGAGTAGACAGTTCGACGTCAGACCATCAAAAGGACTTTTTCTCACCAGTTCTTGGCCGAAATCACAACTCCAAATTGCGAGTTATGACATCCTCCCACACTCATAATGTCATCGTCTCCGATGACACATCATGGCTTAAGACATCCCGGATTCTGCCCCCTCAGGTATGCCCATTTCAGCTCCCTTTGTCTTGTTGGTTGGACTTCCTCGAAGTCCTTTCTCAAAAGGAGTCGTGCCCTATGCACTTCTCCCCCAAGTATCTTCCAAGCGTGCCTCTGCACTTTACTTATATTCGGTGTTCACTTGGAAAGTGCCTCCGTACTTGCACCCTCTGGTGTCTAACTTTGTGATTGACCCACACTAGTCAATCACACCATGACCCTCACGGTCTTCATGTCCGCCTAAAGCTTTCCCTTCACAGGTTAGCACATCAATGTGCTCTTTTGACGCCGTTCCCGTAGCCTTTTGCTCCCGTAGCCTTAAGATGCCCTCTTTGGCATGGCTCCCGTAGACTTTCGCTCCCGTAGCATTAAGACGCCATAGCATTCCGCTCCCGTAGCTTTCCTTGCCCTCACTACCTTGAAGATGTATTCGCTTCCAGACCCACGACTTCGCCCATATGCCTCTTGCATAGGCGGGATCCTCCCACACTCAATATTGAGGATACATCTTAGCACTGTCATCCCACTTGGCATTAGGCCAGCACTTGGGACGACCTTTGGTGAGTACTACATTCCCAAAGTCATAGCATCGCCGTATTTCCAAACAAAGCTCTTTGTTTTCCAGCCGTCACTTCCTCAGCAAGTAGCCAATGCTCCCGGTAGTAGTTCAATACTCGCCCTATAGACAGGCACCCTCTTGGTCCTGCTAGCACGGCTTCCCGGTTCGGTGTGCCTCGTACCAGGACACTCACGGTCCCCGATCATTCGACATACTCCTTTCCAGAATGACACCTTCTAACTTGGAAATCCGCCCAGTTCCGAAGCTTCGCTTTACCCTCGAATCCGTTTCCTCACCTTGGCAATGCCCTCAGGCAGCCCAAAGGTCTTCTCCCATAGGAAAGACACTCAACTTGATGCGTTACACGCATCCTTGGCAAGATCTCCGCTATGATCATGCCTAAATTTATAGTCCATGGCTCCCACTCTTCGCAATATGGTTGCACGACCTAGAAAACATGGCTTTCTCTTGGCCATCTGACTCATCGGCATATCACCTCATTCAGTAGCACCTTAGACTCACGAAAGACAATGGAATCACCCATTTCTTTCGTCGACCATCAGTATCGGGTTCTCGGTCTTTGGTGGCATATGAACATCAATCTCTGCTTTGACATGATCTCTGCACCGACATCCAAAATGCGCTCGCCATACCCACCCTTTGCGTTGACATTGTGCCATGGCATAGTATGGCCTTAATCAGCTCTGATACCAAGTGCCACGGGCCCAAATTCTTACATTGGATAGCGGCACCTACTCGCCCGTGCGGCGCCTGCAGTTCCCATCGCTGCAGGCCAGCCTGTTTCCTATCCCAGGATTCCCAAGTACAATCTTGTGCATGTTGGTGAGACTCACCCGTAGGCTCGCCCCAACTTGTGTCGCCCGTAAGATGTCTAGGCCCTTGGTCCTAGACATGTCGTGGCACTTCATCTTAGGATCACAATCCATGTGCGCCCTGAGGAATTGGCTTAGGACATGTCTTGTCCCTCGCCCAAGACTGAGCATCGCTCCCGCGTGCACAGCCCAATCCTCAACCTTAACACTCGCCTAGTGCATCCGCGACTAGCTCGTGCCTCGCCCGAGTAAGGCAACCTTTAGCCCTTGGCCATTGTCATGCGCGTCTTTCGTGCCATGCCCATACATTGCCCTCGCGACACGCTTCCATCCCGAATAGTGCAGTGTCGCCCCATAACTACACCTTTAGGCCAACGGACCCTTACTTGCATGGTTGAACCCAAGCCATTCTCACAAGTCGACACATGATTCCCCTATGACAGGTGCATCAAGTATCCAATCGGCACGGAGGTCTCATTCCAACATTCGAAAGCCCGCGGGGCTGGCCGTCCCACACATCGAGCCTCCAGCGCCACTTTGATGCACAACGCTAGCCCGAAGGCGTCGTGCCGCCCATAGAGTTTCCAAACTCGTATGGGTGCCTTGGACACTCCTTTGAGTCATCTAGTCAGGCCCTTGAGGTCGCCCCCAATGTAGCTCGTTCGATACGGCTCGGTGGCAGCATGTATGGGGGAGGCAGGTCGGAGCTTTCATCACCTATACCCCCCTTATATATGCTTAAAATTAAAAAGCCCAAGTTGTCCGAATAGACAGTTTTACGTCAGACCATCAGAAGGACATTTTCTCACCAGTTCTTGACCGAAATCACAACTCCAAATTGCGAGTTGTGACAGTCAGACTATGACATAAGCAAGGTCAATTTAGTGAAGGTACTCAAAATTTTATATAGCAGCTACAGTAACATTCCTTTTTAGCCTACCATAATGTTCCATTTTGCCTGAAATGACCAATTATCCTTACAACCCCAAGCAAACATTGTCGTCCAGCTGTGTGCTTAACTCCCTCTTATTAGATAGTAGAATTTGAGAATAAAATAGAAAAGGGATGTATCCTTATGTAGATTTTTTGTCATACACTTATATTCTTATAAATAACTATTTTAAAAAATAAATATATGCTAAAATTTATTGAGAAATATATAGTTTTAACTACTATAAAAAATAATAGCGATAAAATATATATTTTGTGTGTATATATATATGTATTATATACAAAAAAAATCATATTTTGTATATTTTTCGGCTAGCAAATGCAATTAGTTTCGGCGGACCGGTCAGTTTTATATTTTGCGCAATTTTATTTGTTTTCTAATGATATAATTTGATTTTAGAAATTGAAAAGTTATGCTGAAATTCACCTTAAAAATTAAATGTTTTAACCTTCATACTTTTGAATCTTACTATTGCTCTAGTTTGATTAGACGCGAAATTTAAGTAAATATGAAAGACTTTTGAATTTTGTGATTTTAAATTCAAGATGTGTTTAATATACCAAAATACTTTTTGAATCTTGTGGTTCTGAACAAACGATGTAAAATATTGGAATTAGAGAATTACCAAATATAAAAAGAGATATTCGTTTATAAATTAGCTAAAAGGAAAAGTAAAATACTTAAATTGTAACGAAGAGAGTAGTAACAACAACAACAACATACCTAGTATTATCCCATACCGTGGGATTTGGGGAGGGTAGTATGTATGCAGACCTTACCCCTACCTTGTGAGGATAAAGAGGTTGTTTCCAATAGCCCCTCGTCTCAGAAAAGCATAAGCACCACATTAATGAAAATATAGACAAGAAGGAACAATACTAAAAATCCATATAAAAGCAGAATAAAAATAACAAGACAATAAGGTGATCAACAATGAAAGAAAATAATGATTAGGCATAAAAACCTACTACCAACAGAAAGTGAGACTGTGTGTCAATACTATTGTTATGAACAACACTCTAGACTACCTACTCTACTACCATAATCCTCGACCTCCATACCTTCTTATCAAGATTCATGTCCTCGTTCAGCTGAAGTTGTGTCATGTCTTGCCTAATCACCTCTCCCCACCTCTTCTTTGGCCTACCTCTACCTCTCTGTAAGCCCTCCAATGTCAACCTCTCACACATCCTCACCGGGGCGTCTGTGCTCCTCCTCCTCACATGAGCAAATCACATAAGTTGCGTTTCCCGCATCTTGTCCTCAATAGGGGCCACACCCACCTTGTCGTGAATAACCTTATTTCTGATCCTATCTAACCTGGTGTGCCCGCACATCCATCTCAACATCTGCATCTCTGCTACCTTCATCTTCTGGACATGAGCGATCTTGATTGGCCAACACTTAGTCCCATATCGTTGGTCTGACCACCACTCTGTAGAACTTACCCTTAAGTTTCTGTGGCACCTTCTTGTTACACAAAACACCGGAAGTGAGTCTGTATTTCATCCATCCCGCCCCAATACGATGTGTGACATCTTCATCAATCTCCTCATCTCTTGAATAATAGACCCAAGGTACTTAAAATTCCCTCTCCTAGGGATGACCTGCGAGTCCAGCCTCACCTTCCCTTCCCCTTCTTGAGTCTCGCCACTGAACTTACACTCCAATTATTCTGTCTTGGTCCTGCTCAACTTGAAACCTTTAGATTCCAGGGTCTGCCTCCATACCTCTAATTGTGCATTCACACTGTCTCGCGTCTTGTCAATCAATACAATATCATCTGCAAATAGCATGCACCACGGCACCTCCCCTTGGATGTGACGCGTCAATACGTACATAATTAGAGCAAACAAAAAAGGGATAAATGCCGACCCCTGATGCAACCTCATCATAACTAGAAAATAGTCTGAGTCCCCACCCACCGTCCTCACTCATATCTTTACTCCATCATACATGTCCTTAATCAACCTAACGTAGGCAACATGTACACCTCTAGCCTCCAAACATCTCCACAAAACCTTCCTCGGAACTTTATCGTACGCCTTTTCTAAGTCGATGAACATCATAAGCAAGTCCTTCTTTCTAACGAAGAGAGTAGTAAAAACAATGTAATTTTCAAGAGGGGATAAACTATTTGTAATGGAAAGAGATGGTCAACAAATTAGATAGCACGAGGGAAGCACGGATTAGGTGGTTTAATTATTTGTGATTGAAGAATAAAAGTTAGTAGCAAATTGGGGGATCAGAAAAAGTCTAATTTATTATTGGTAATTAAAAAATAGCCATGGTTTAAAAAATAATTAAAATTTAATCACTTTTTTATGTAAAGATAAAATCTGAATAAAATCACACTTAAAAACCCGGAAAAATTCCAGCATAATATACTGGAGTTCGAATTTTTTATATAGGACATTCCAGCATAATGTGCTGGAGTTCCAACATAATATGCTAGAAGGTCATATGTATGAGCTCCATAATCCAGTATAATATGCTGGATTTTTCGTGTTTCAGCTAAAATAGTGGTTATTTTTTAATGACTTTATAAACGTTTACTATTTTTTAATTATTAGTCCAAAAACTTGCTAGCTCATTCTATTGTCACGGCAAATGGTCCTACTTACATGGCAAAATATGCAAATAGTGGTTGAATGTTGAGGTGAAAAAATTAGTTCATGAAAATATGATTCATCTAATCTATCCAAGTTTGGAAGGTTAATAAAATTCAAAAATAGCCAGATTTATAAGTGATAATTAAAAAAATATCCACGATTTCAAAAGTAATCGAATTTTAGTCACTTTTCATGTAAAGATAAATCTGAACGAAAGCACTATTCAAGATCCGAAAAATATTCCATCATAATATACTGGAGTTCGAATTTTTTACATGTGAACTTCCAGCATAATATACTGGAGTTCCAGCATAATAAATTAGTCCAGCATAATATGCTGGAAGTTCATACACAAGTGATCCAATCTCCAGTATATTATGATGGAACTTTCTGTGTGGTGGAGTTCCAGCATAATATGCTGGAAGTTCATATACAGATGCATCAATCCCTAGTATATTATGCTGGAATTTTCCCTGTTGCACCAAAATAGTGGCTATTATTCAATAACTCTGTAAACATTGACTATTTTTCAATTACCAGTCCGAAAACTGACTAGCACGTGCTATTTTCACATGCATTTTTTAACTCAATTTCTTTTGACCCGTGCAATTTATCCCATCTATAAGTTGGATTGATTTGGGCTAAATATGTAGCCCAACTGAACCACGAAAAACTTGCCAAAAGATTTGTTTAAAAAAAAATTTGTTTTGTTTTGATATGTTATATATAAATATAATAAAGAAAAAAATATTTATTTTGTTTGGTAATAAAACCAATTTAAGAAGAGAAAAAAACTTGATATGAGTTGGACAGATTGGGCACATTATTTGTTTAGCCCATTTTGTCCCATCCCGAGCAACTAAGAAGTATTGGGACAAATTGGGTTACAACTTAAAATTGGGGAACTTTACATAACTATCACAATTTAAAAGAAATATAACAAATTCGTAGTATGAAATTCAATATTACAGTTGTGGCAGAAAAATATTTATATTTATAGCACACAGTTCCATTAAAATAGGAATATTAATTATTAATGTCTAAACATAAGCAATTTGAATGGAAAATCAATAATTCTTTGTACAAAAATCATGTTTTTTTTCTTTTTATCTATTAGCTTTCCTTCTTTTTCTTCATCTTCTTAATTTTATTTTCTGCCGAAGCCAATATATTTTCTAAATTTATTCCATTCGTTTTCTTTTTAATTATCTTTCTTAAGTTTTTCTCTTCCTTCTTTCTTCCTTTCTTAACATAAAGATCTTACTTCGATAATACTATACGTTAATATATACAAAACGTATATATATATATATATATATATATATTGAATTAACATATATAAAATATACAAAAAATATACATAAAAAATATATCTTCAATTAAGATGACATGTGAAATATACATAAAATATATCTTAAATTTAATTAATATGGCATATAAATATACAAAAAACATATATATAAAAAAATACATCCTGAATTAAAATGGCACTTGACATATAAAATATATTTAAAATATACATTAAAAATACATCTTAAAATAAGATGGCACTTCACAAATAAATATACAAAAAACATATATATAAAAAAATACATCCTGAATTAAAATGGCACTTGACATATAAAATATATTTAAAATATACATTAAAAATACATCTTAAAATAAGATGGCACTTCACAAATAAATATACAAAAAACATATATATAAAAAAATACATCCTGAATTAAAATGGCACTTGACATATAAAATATATTTAAAATATACATTAAAAATACATCTTAAAATAAGATGGCACTTCACAAATAAATATACAAAAAACATATATATAAAAAAATACATCCTGAATTAAAATGGCACTTGACATATAAAATATATTTAAAATATACATTAAAAATACATCTTAAAATAAGATGGCACTTCACAAATAAATATACAAAAATTATATACATAAAAATACATTTTGAATTAAAGTGATACTTGATATACAAAGTATAAAAGACGTATAAATCAATACATCTTGAATTTAGGTGACATTCACATATGCATTAGATTTTAAAAAATGGAGTGAAGAAGATGAATGTTTGGCTTAATTTTTGTAATATGCTAATAATGAAAAAAAATGTTCTTTATGGAATAAACAATAAATGATGTTATTTTTTTAAATAATAGTTAAAAGGGGATCAAATGTATAAAAAAAACTCTTAAGATGGTGTGCTCTTGCGTTCGATTTGTGATCCATTACATTCTTTTTAAAAGATTATATAATATTTCTCAAAAGATTTTATTGTTAATGTAAGATATCTGAAATAAAACACTAAAGATCTTTGCAGAATTATCTTGTTATATTCATATCAAAAAGGGATAATGTTAAATCATTTCCTCTTCAAAAAGACAGATAACTTGGATTTTGTACTCCTGAAACAAATGCATACCCCTAGTCAGCTAGGGCCTCCTCAGCGATTCCGCCAAATACGTACCGGAGTAGATATCTCTATAACAACATTTTTATATAACAACACTTTACTATAAAAGCTAAATTTTTTCGGAATCAATATTTATGTTATGTTATTATAATATATGTTCTCTATAACAACACTTCGCTATAACATCCAAAAATATTCGAAACAAACGAATCTGTTATAGAGAGGTTTGACTGTACTTAGCTATCTTGTGCTAAATGACACCAGGTATCCACGTGAAAATAGCACGGTCTAGCCAGTTTTCGGATTGGTAATTGAAAAATAACCAGCGTTTGCAAAGTCATTGAAAAATAGCCACTATTTTGATGCAACACAAAAAGTTCCAGCATAATATATTGGAGATTGGTGCACTTGTGTTTAAACTTCCAGCATACTATGCTGGAACTCCAACACACAGAAAGTTCCAGCATAATATATTGGAGATTGGTGCACCTGTATATGAACTTCCAGCATATTATGCTGGAACTCCAACACACGGAAAGTTCCAGCACAATATACTGGAGATTGAAGCACATATGTATGAACTTTCAGCATATTATGCTGGAACTCGAGTATATTATGCTGGAATATTTTTCGAATTTTGAACAGTGTTTTCGTTCAGATTTATCTTTACATGAAAAGTGGCCGAATTTCAATTACTTTTAAAATTGTGGCTATTTTTTAATTACCACTTGTAAATCTGACTATTTTTTAATTTTGCCCGGTATCCACTCTAAAGGACTGCTATTTAGAAATTAACCAGTGTGTCATGAATTTCAGCTTTTGACAAAATATCATAAATTGTCCTGAAATTAAAATTTTTAGTTTAAAATTTCAGGATAAAATAAGTGATGGTTAATCTCTAAATAACATTCATGAGAATGACTATCTATGCACTTGCCCCTTACAATTTGTATTTGCTGCAATTTGAATCCTGATCTCCATGATTTTTAACCACTTCATCAATCATTAAACCATACCATTAAGTAATACACGAACTTGCGTCTTCTATTTCTTCAATTCATCTAACCATCAAACCTACAACATTAATATCAATATCTTCACAATGAACCAATCAGGAAAGCAAACTTCTTCCATAGCGTTTCTAATAAGTTCCTACCAAAATATATGATAACCAGCTTTGATGAAATATAACAAGGTTAAATATCAGAAGTTGGAAACCTCCATCAGCTGGAGGTAGTTTAGGGGTTGATCCAGGCAGAAGCCAGTGGCTGAGGCAGAATTTCTGCTAAGGGGGTTCAAAAAAAAAGTTAACATATAATATGTAGAGGCACAAAACAAATTTTGCCTTCTTCGGCCCCCCTAAATCCGCCGCTGGCAGAACCGCAGAAGCAATCAAATTTTTTCATGTATTTGCTGCTCCTTCAGCATAGAAACTTTACTAATAATTCACAGTACAAACAAGAACAACAGCAGAGAACACTGGAGAAGTGTTGTGGGCACACAAATGACAGATTAAGGAAACATTAGACTATAAAAAGCAAGAAAATTAAGGCTCCATCTTATAAAATATGTACTGAATTACACTAAATAACTCTGCAAATACAGGATATCAGAGACTACAACAACAAATCCAATGAAATCCCACAAGTGAGGTCTGAAAAGGGTAGTGTGTACGCAGACCTTATCCCTACCTTATGAAGGTAGAGAGACAGTTTCCGAAAGACCCTCGGCTCAAGAACACAGGATATCAGAGACTAGATAAGAATTTTGGATTATAAAGAATCAGAAGGTCCAGAGATTGAATCGATGTGAGAAAGCTTTTGCATGGAAATGCATACAACACTCATATAAATACACACATGCATATTGGTTAAGTATGAGCACACTTTAATTAGTACTGCAGAAAATGTAACTAAATTAAGGCACCTATGTAACATAATGACCTATTTGAAGAATGGAACAAGACCTAATAAGTTAACAATCACATAAACACATGCTGCGAAAGAACATGGAAATGCCTACAACACCCAGAAATAGATTCATGCATATTGGTCAGATACAAACACACTTTAATTAACGCTGCAGAAAATTTCACCAAATTAAGGCAAGTTTAAAAAGGTATGGATGTAACATAATCACTAGATTTGAGGAATCCAACCGGTCTATATAGATCTTACAAACACATAAAACCATGGAGTGAAAGAAATCTTGCACCGCTAGTATTTCACGCAAAGTTTTTACACTCATTCAGGTTGCAAGAAAGTGACACAAAGTACAAAATATCATCTAAGTCAGAACCAGAGTGTTAACAGCTACTAATGCCTCAAATGCTCAGATAAGATGGCTCTAGACGTTTAAGTGAAAGCAGCATATCTGAAAAGAGAAACAATCCAAACAGATAGTTCATAAACTCCAGTATCAAATAGTAGCTGATAGGGAACATTCACATAAAAGCCCTAGGTTGAAACATAACACATGTTATCATTTGTAAAAGAATGACTATCAAATGACGGAATGCTGTTTCTTTACTCCACACAACATCTAGTTGACATAGATAAGAAGAATCTCTTGGGCAGAAGACGAAGATACTTTACAAACCTCCTTGCTCACTATCAAAAACAACCACAACTCCACAAATACCACACGGCTAATAGTTTCCTTTTAGCATCTAACAGAAAACCTTCTGTGCCCCAACTACGCTTTATTACTTGGAGCATGAACAGCACTAAGCCATGTCAAAACGCTTGATATTTAGAAATATTGAACAATTGTGATCATCCAATGATTGAATGTTGTTTGCTTTACTCCATAGAACACATGGTTTATATAAGTATATATTTGGCAGGCAGCAGACATTTCTAGCTTACTATCAGACAGTCACTAAATAACAAACTTCCTTGCTTTTTTGGCAAAAGATAACAAGACTCCACAAAGCTAAGAGTTCTATTTTAACAGCTCAAGCAAAACCCCCTCTGATGCACTCGGGCTTATCCCTCAAGAATGAACACCAATAAGCCATGTCAAATACTATATTCCAACAGACTATGGAATTTCATGAAAACATCTAGTGTCCTCAACTTCTATCACATCGTTAGCAAAAGAATAATTAAACCTTCAACCAACATACAAGTACTCAATCATCATATATAATTATAATGTAAAAGTGCACTCATACTGAAAATAAAAATTATAGTTGATTAACACCAGAATCAAACCACTAAACAAGCATAAATGATAGTGAACACATGTCAACTAATATTTGATTAGATGAAATCTTACATAAAGTGATGAGAGAGTATTCAACATCTCATACATCAACAACACTAGAACTCCCATCATAATACGACACCAAGGAACTGAAAGTTCCCTCAAATTTTACATGTCAATGTATATAAATCTGACTTCAACTGATAATAAAGGACTTAATTATCCCAGAACCCATATATAGTTGAAGATCACATAATCATATCAATTATCAGACACACACTGATCCATCCATCATGAAATAACATGATATTAAATAGGACAAGTAAATTGAAGAGTTCAAATCTCTTCCAGCAACAGACTCATATCAATAGCCTTAAAGCGATGATCTTTTTTTCTTTCCACCCCCTTTTTTCTCGAGATCAATAATTAAATAAACAAGGGAAACCAAATGGGGCTTTTTCGAATAATTAACAGATCCAAATTTCGAAACCATATTCCATCAAAGACATAATGCTGTGCAGTGAAGATCATCAGAATCAGCATCCATCGGTGGAGGAAAGTTGAGATCGAAAGGCAATGGTTTCCGAAAAGCTGATGAAACGATATTATCATTTTCATTATCATTATCACAATCGCCATCTTCAACAACAGAAGAAGACGAGTCACAATCACTCCGGCAGTCGTCCGGCACCACCGGCGGCGATCGAGGATGTTTTCTCGAAGGCAACACGGCCGTTTGCTGGCGTG
Source organism: Nicotiana otophora (assembly GCA_000715115.1). Taxonomy (NCBI): domain Eukaryota; kingdom Viridiplantae; phylum Streptophyta; class Magnoliopsida; order Solanales; family Solanaceae; genus Nicotiana; species Nicotiana otophora. The sequence goes on from AWOL01S0030307.1 coordinate 64,654, forward strand.
GCGGCGGCCTGGGCCCACTGAAGGATTCTACGGTACTACTCATGCTGCTCGATGTAGGTCTTTGAATAACAATCGGGTGGTTTTCCTGAGAGTACAATCTCGGGTCAATAAACGGGCCGTTAGGGTTTATGGTTTGATTGAAGTGAGAATACGGAGGTAAAGGGAAATTAGTTTTTGCTTTAGGTCCCCGAAGAGTCCGAGCTGCAGCGTCATAAGCTTTAGCGGCTTCTTCAGCTGAATCGAAAGTGCCAAGCCAAACCCTAGTTTTTTTCCACGGGTCTCTAATCTCCGCCGCAAATCTTCCCCACTGCCGTTTTCTGACACCACGAAACCTAATCTCTTTCAATCCTCCAGATCCAGCCGCCGGTGAAGCCTCCGCCGCTTGCTTCGCCGCCGCGGTTGCTCTACCTCTCCGCATGGCCACAAGTCAAAAAACAACAACAAAAAGCTTATCCCTTTGAGACCGATTGGAGCCAATCAAAGATCGAGAAGTAGCAGAGGATTAGCTTCCCTTCCGAGAACACTCACTTTCTCTCTCTAGAACTCAGCTTTTTTCTCTCTCTAGAACTCAGCTTTTTTCTCTCTCTACTGTTTGTGGTGGGTTTGGGTGAGAGAAAGGAGAGAGAAATAGGGGCTGTTTGTTTTCTTTTGTTTATTTTTAAATTTTTCCCTTAGAAGTTTAATATAAGGGGGGTTTTATATAATTTGATTTGGGAGGGAGGAGTTGGTGTGGAAAGTGGGAAAAAACGCGGGGAAAAAAGGGGGGGGG
>AWOL01S0030307.1:66650-154743 GCA_000715115.1 Nicotiana otophora
GGGTTAAGTTGGGTAAATCATTTCTCGATTTTTCCCATTTCTTTCTTTTATTTATTTCTTGTTTACTTGGATTGACAATATAGTCCCTAACATGTTCCGTTTTTAATACCACTAGTGAGTAGTTAGTGAAGTACTTAGTAAAGTTTAACCCTAAAGGATTATGGTGATATTGATATGATTCCTTTTGGATTCGAGCTTTGAACATATAAAAAAATTCAATAGAGATTAGTTCGCCTTTTAATAAATTTTATACGATATCAATTTAGATGTCATGTTAAATATTGAACACTAAGTGAGAAATTAACCAGAGACTTCGAGATCAAACCCTATAGATTTAAAAAAAAATTAATAAAGAGCACTTTTCACTTTAATTAGTTTTACATGACACGAATTCTTATTTGTCGGGGCGCAAAAATAAATATCAAACACCAAGTAAAAAAATATATGATAGTAACTTTGTTGAGTCCCATATCGGTGGGTGTGGCATGCCATTTGTCTCGCTATATGGCCTTGTCAATTCTCACCTTGTGAGCTAACTTTTAGAGTTGAGTTACGTCTAATGTCCATTTATCATTGTATTAATGCCACGGCATATCTTCTTCTTCTTCCTCATTTCTAGGGTTTAATCACATTAATTCAGCTACAACTTTATGGTATTAGAGCCAAGCTCACCTCAATTTATTGTTACTAATGTTGGGGCCCATTTATGTTGCTCACGCTCCAGTTTGCGGGCCTTGGCATGGGGAGGGGATGTTGTGTCCCACATTAGTGGGTGTGGAAGGATATTTGTCTCCTTATTTAGTCTTGGGCAATTTTCACCTCATGAGCTAGTTTTTGAGGTTAACTTAGGTCCAATGTCCATTTATCAAACTTTTTAATCCAACAACTATATTTTCATTATATTCTTTTTTGTCTCTTAATTAAAAAAAATTATGGAAATACACTAAGCCAGTGAATAATAGAAGATGAGAAATAAAAGAAAATTTATATTTAGTGAAATAATATTAAAGCCCTACATTTAAATGGTGTTGAGGTGAAATTGTAAAAAGTAACAATTATTATAACTGCAATTAGTAGTTTTGATTATGTTTCTTCAGTCCAAATGATTTTTGCCAGTTGGTTTACTGTAAGAATCTTTATTTATTCACGTGAATGAGCAAATAACCTTGTAAGCAAGATGGGGTGTGTTAGTTGGAGAAATAAATATAGGATGAAAGTCGTTTTGTTTTTAAAGTTGTAGCAACTACCTTACCCTTCAATAGTGTGTAGTAGTGCACATTATTGAAGCACGGACAAGAAAACCAAATATACCAAATGAAAAAAAGGTAAAGTTATAGTATGGTCACGAGTTCGAGTCGTGAAAGCAGTTACTAATATTTGTGTTAGGGTAGGATAAGATGCGGGAAGCGCGGCTTAGGTGGTTTGATCATGCGAGGAGGAGGAGCACACATGCCCGGTGAGAAGGTATAAGAAGTTGGCATTGGAGGGCCTACTGAGAGGTAGAGGTATGCCAAAGAAGAGGTGGGGAGAGGTGACTGGGCAAGATATGGCGCAGTTTCGGCTGACCGAGGACATGACCCTTGATATGAAGGTATGGAGGTCGAGTATTAGGGTAGTAGAGTAGGTAGTCTAGGGTGTTCGTAACAGTAGTATTGGCAAGCAATCTCGTTTCTGTTGGTAGTAGATTTTTATGACTAACCGTTGTTTTCTTTCATTGTTGATTACCTTACTATCTTGTTATTTTTATTCTGCTTTTATATGGCTTTTTGGTACCGTCCCTTCTTGTCTATATTTTTATTATTGTGGTGCTTATACTTTTCTGAGTCGAGGGTCTATTGGAAACAGTCTCTCTATCCTCACAAGGTAGGGGTAAGGTCTGCGTACACACTACCCTCCCCAGACCCCATGGTGAGGGATAATACTGGGTATGTTATTGTTGTTGGTAGGTAGGTTATCTACATCACACGCCTTGAGATACAGCCTTTTTCCGGACCCTGCATAATATACATATATATATTACTCAATCTGGTTCATTTTATGTGTTTTAATTTGACTGGCATAAAACTCAATAATATAAAGAAAACTTTTGAATCTTATAATATCTTAAATTAAATGTGTGTACAGCATACCAAAATACCTTTTAAATCTTTAATTTTAAACATGTTATGTTATTTTTATAAGAGAATATCATTGAGCAAAAATTAAGAATATTAAAATTAAAAATTTATTAAATCTTGTATCATTGATTTTTTCATATTATGTTTACAAGTTTGTAAATTGGAAGTTTAAACTAATGACAACGTGCAATACGAACCGTGTGGTCTCTTGGAGAAAAATCAGAAAGGGGATGGTCAAACAATAGGAAACGTGTTTGAACCCTAACTTATATTAAATGAAAACAAAATTAATATGATGATACAATGAGAAATAAGTGAAACAAAAACATTACTACTTGTTTTTTGGTTAAAAAATATTGTGAGGTATTACTCTGGTTTATCACTTTTCTTTAACCATCCATTATTCAAAATTTACTAATCCGATTTTTTTAAATTTGTGTCACGTAAGACTTATTAAAGAAAAAGTAGTGTTCTATGCTAAGAGGTGAAATCAAGATTTGAAGTTTATACATTCTAAATTCTACCGAACTCATAGCTCGTTGTAGTTATTGCATCTGCGGCAACCAACCGGTGGAGCTGGCCTCCCCGTCGGCCCCCTATTCAATGAACTTTATAATATAAATACAATATCTAAGTAAAATCTACAAAATTTGTTCGTAGCGTTGTCGATACTCTAATTTTGCCCCTGTCTTTATCAGAGGTTCCTCTATTTACGGGATTAATTAAAAACGGAGAGATCTCATTTATCTCACGACCTTCGAATATATAAATGCTTGTGAGTTACAATATTATCCATTGTGAATCAACCATTCTCTTCTCTCTTTTTTGGTTCTTTTTCTTTCTCTTTATATAGTGGATAATTATTGGTGGCTAAGGTTTAAAGAACCTCCTATCTAGTGTTTGGTTCGTAATCGCGTACTCCATTTGGATTCCAATTCACACGCGTTCTAAGACCATAGAATTGGCTTCTAATTTCTCTTTATGGAATGCCGGCCATCTTAATGACCACAAAACCGTGGCACTGGAATATTCGACCAAACCACCCCATTATGTTCTCCTCCTAATTTTCGTTTTAAAAATATTTTTTAGCTAATGGTCTATCGAAAATAATTTTTTGTCTCACAAGAACTAAGATAAAGTTTGCGTATACCTCACTTTCCTAAACCCCCTTGTGAAATTACACTAAATTGTTGTTGTTGTTGTTGATGTTTGGATTAACCTGCTACATCTCAGCTAATTGTATTACTTACTTGTTATATTTCATTAATACATGTATCGAATAATTTCATCCACTCAAATTAAAACATATGAAAGAAGTAACTTAATAGGCGTTTGGACATAAAAATTGTACTTTTCGAAAGAAATTAGTATTTGAAGTTAAGTTGAAAAATAATATTTGGAATTTGAAATTATGTTTTGACATACATTTCACTTGAAAATATTGTAATTTTTTGAGTGGGGAAAAAAATTCTGAAAATTTTGAAAAAGTAATCAAAATCATTATTTGGTTTTTGAAAAACTCATTTTCGAAAAATTTCCAAAAGCTTGTAAAATTTCATAAACACATTTTTTTTAAAAAAATTATGAACAAATGGGCCTTAATATTTTTGTCTAAGCTGCAATTTAAACTTGAGACCTCAAGTTTCTTTTTCCACTTTATTAATCACTTTTGGGTGGAAGGAGTCTTAAGAAAAGTAATCTAAAGGACAAATTAAAGAAGCTTAATTGCTGTCTAATGCCAACTAGTCTGTCTATTAATCATTAATACTGCAAAATAAATAAATAAAGGACTATGTTGAAATACAGATATATCACTAATTCGTTCAAACTTAGATAAGAACCTCAAAAAACAAAAATATCAAAAACTCAAACGTGAAAAAAGAATAACGAATTATAGAAAGAAAAAAATAGCTTATATAGTGTGTGAGTAAACTTATAAGTTAGTCAAAAAACTAGAAAATATTTTTAAAATTTTCTGCGGGTAAGCACGCAATATCCATATAAGTTGTGTGCTTATAAGCAAACATTAGTTTAAACCAAAACTCAAACTTATTGTTATTTAGCTTATAAGAATTTTTAACTTGACCAAAATATTTATTTTTTTATACCTATATATTTTCTAATCTATGAAATACGCCTAAAAAGACCTAACTACTTATTGTATAGGGTAAAATCGGTTCATATTAAATGCTCGTATAATAGAGTGACACGTGGAATCAGAGACATATGAAAAGCGAGACAGGTGGAAGTCAAGATCGGGGGCAACAGTCTCGGCTGGCATCAGGAAGCCCCCGAAGGAAATGTTACTCATGAAGACAAATGAATACCTGTTACCCGATAGCATTCAATGAAGAATATTCTGCAGTATTAAATACATAATCCGTTATATATAATATGGCATTCATAGCCAGTTGTTACATATTCTTCAGTGGCACCCATAATTATCATTTAAGAGAGGCTTAATCCTAGGACCTTGTTTCCTAGGTGCCACTATACATAGGGACTCCAACAACCATTGTAGAGGAGAATTTTCTCACAATCTTATACCATATATTGTTCTAAGCTTTAATAACATTTTATCTTCTTGTTTATTAATATCGTTATTACTGCCTCCAGAAGCAGAGCTTCCGGATCCAAGATCTCTGATGTCTTATCACGATTTCAACTCTAAGTCTACATTATTATTTAATTTATTTATTATTTTTGGGATCAAATCGATTCTCATGTCTATAAACCATATATAAATTCTACTGTACCGTTTTGTGGGTAAGCAGTTTGGCGCCCATTGTGGGGCTTAAACAGCTGTGTAATTGAGTTGATCCTTGCATCTATTACTAACTTGTTTGATTTTTTGTTCTTAGCAAAAAATCTTAAAATGACAAACAATGATGTCAACGTCGCACACAACGTTGAGGTTCAAGGAAATCAGCATCAACATGAAGACTCGATCAGTGACCCGCAACGAGGGGGATGAGGCCACGCCGGTCCATGACGGGCAATATCCACGATATGTTCGAGAGGCAACTCCTGATGATGCTAAAGACGAGCACGTCATTGAAATAGTAAGAATCCCGAGGGAGCAACAAAAGGCCATTATGGGCCATATTTCACGACAAGATTAGGTCATGACGGAGTTGAGGCAGGAGTTATCGGGTGCTTCCAACAACGCGAATGGACGAGGTCCAATTCCTCCCGGTGCTCCCACAAACCAAACAACGCAGAGGGTTGACAACAACACCTTGAGGGGCGAAGTCGGTGTAAGGCCCCGTGAAATTTTTTCTAAAAGCTGGAGTCCCGTGATGCCGGAGTAGGCGTAGAATGGTCGCATTTCTGCGGCCCATTATGCGGCCGCATAATCACTATGCAAGCCGCAGAATGGCCGCAAAGTGAAGCAGCTACTTGGGCCATTTTTGATGTCAACTTCGCGGCCAGTTATACGACCGCACAACTATTTTGCGGACCGCACTTTTGTCGCACAATCAGCCTTAGAATTTTGTGGAGGGAGGTTCTGCGGCGCATTATGCGACCGCGGAACATGTATGTGGGGCGCATAACTACCGCAGACCCAGGCAGATATTTTCTAGTTTTTGGCACCAAATTATGCGGATCGCATATCCATTCTGGGGTCACATATGCGACCGCATACCCTGTTCCGGAGCTTCATTTTTGGGATTTTTAAACCTTACCCTGTTTCGTTAAAACATAAGTCATAATCAATTTTTAAGCATATTTCTAATAGTTTTAGAGTTAGAAAGAGTTCTTAGAGTAGGGAAGTAACCTTCAACCTAATACCCAACAATTCTTGCTCAATCCTTGAAGATTATCAAGAAAGTTTTCATCTTAAAGGTAAGAATCTATGCCCTAACTCTTAATTTCGAAAATCTTCTAAAAAGGGGGATAATCTTGGGTGTGGGGGTTGTTATATTGCATGCATGTGTTATCAAAGAATGTGGGGAGGTTGTGAGCTAAAAATGATAGAGAATGGGTTGGAGAATGTTAGAATCTTTCACAAAAGGGCCTTAAAAACATTAATGCACAGCTAGCGTTTGATAATGTGCTTAAATGAGCTAGAATAATGACCATCTTCCTAATTTTGGTCCAACTTGTTATATTTCTAAAGTAGATCGAAGTGCTAAGAATTTCGGAATATTTTAAAGTTTAAAGGAAGCTCAATCGAGGTATGTTGGCTAAACCCCCTTCTTCTTAGAATCGAATCCCACGGTGTTCATGTAATTGGTGTAAGTCCCAAATTGATCATTATAGAATTGGTTATTCCTAATGTGTTTGTGTTGAAGGATGTATGTTCAATATTTATTCTAAATGCTTCATCATTCCGTCTTGCCATTTGAGGACGTGTTCAAAATGTGGAATATGTGTTAGAAATGTTAAGACTTCATATCAAGATCGAATAAAGGTTGTTATGCCAAATTGTATGAAAAGCCTCAATGTGCCTAAGATTCCCAGATTGCTCATATGTGAATTTAATGTCTTGAATTGGAATCCTTATTGTTGTTGATAATGATAATAATGTTTGAATGTGGAAAGAGGAATTGGAATTATAAAATACGGCCAAGTGCCAAGAATGACTTTATAATTATGGTCACTAGTGCCAATGAATTGAAAGGGTATGAAAGAAGTATGATGTGAGATGATTGACTGAAAAAGGTAATGTCTCGGGTGAGACGGCCTAGCCGATCGGGTCGTGATCAGACGCCATGCCGCATACATGGTGGTGACTGTGCTGGAAATTATGATGAAATTATGATTATGGTTGATGTCTCAAATGAGACGACCTAGTCAATTGGGTCATGATCGGACTCCGTATAAGAATACGGTGGTATTGTGAATTATGGTATATAGGCACTAATGATCATCCAACCTAATAACATGGAAATTGACTTGAGAACTTATGTGATCCTTATTTGATGCTTTAGTATTGTTTGAAGCCCTTATTGAACTCGCGACTATTTCCCCCTTGTGTTATTATTCATTCTATTGAGATGGTGTTTAGTTTTACATACTAGTACTATTCGACAGTACTAACGTCCTTTTTACTGGGGCGCTGCATCTTTAAATGGATGCAGGTGGTTCCATAGCAAGTAATGTTGATCAGTGATAGTGGTACATCCTTTTCCCAATAGACTTGGTGAGCCCCACTTCATCCCGGGGTCATGTATTATATATTTTGTTCATATTATTATTACGTTTTGATGTATAGCCGGGGCCTTATTGTCGGCACTATCATAACTCTCTTTTGTATCTCTTAGAGGCTCCGTAGACACTATGTGGGTTGTACAAAAGTCAACAGATTATGTTGTGTTTTGATCTCTTGTTCCACTCGAATCATAAGAATGTGTGTATCTTGAAACTTAAAGTGATATAACCAATGAGACGATCTAGTATTGTATATATGACATTCCTACTGTTTAATTAATGAAATCATGTCTTCTCTTGATCATGGATGAGTTGGTAGAAAGTATCTAACAGACTTGCTTGACCATGTTCACTCGGTTGAGCATCAGTCACGCTTCCTGAGGTTAGGGCATAACAGTCGGCTTCGACAGGGCCGAGGGGAACGGTAGCGGTTCCGGTAACAACAATGAGAATGATCCTTTTAAAACCGAACTCGTGCGGCTTATGAGGGAAATAAACGCCCGAATGGATCAAATTTCGGGTGCACCGCCAATATTGAAAGGATCAGATTCAAAGAAGTACACCTAGTTGACGTTCAAACCAAGCACAACACCAGAGTTGATTCCGAAGCGGTTCAAGATGCTAGATGTGCCGAAATATGATGGGGAGACCCTCACGAAAGGGACCCTAATATGGTATTCACCTTTACCCGGGCGTTCAATAGATTCTTTCGAGATGCTCGCGAATTCTTTTATCAAAGCACATACCTGGGCTAGAAAGGTACATGCCTGAAAGCCCGATATATTCAAGATTGCATAAGGAGAGTCTGAATTGCTGCGGGAGTTCGCAACTTGATTCCAGAAATAAAGGATATTGCTACCGGTCGTACCAGACAAATGAGTAGCTAAAGCATTTACTAGAGGGCTGAATCCGAGAAGTTTCGATGCTTCCAAGAAATTGAAAGAAAGTCTACTCGAGTTTCAGGCAACAACGTGGACGGATGTTCACAACCGGTACGAGTCGAAGATAAGAATTGAGGATGACCAGCTCGGTTTCCTGGCATCAACCAAGGGTCGGGATCGATAGAAGAGTAAGCAGAATTGAATGATGATTGCGACACAGATCGACAATCTTCTAGAGGTCAGCTTTTGCCCTATGAAAGGGCCAAAGGACGCGATAGAGGTTTTCGGTCAGTGGATAGACTCCCTATCGATAGGAGAGCTAATCGTGATCAATAACAAATCATTGCAGGACAAGGAGATATCGGGTTCTCGAGACTCCTCCTACCCCAACGTCAGGGTAGTGGAATTAGTGTCAACTATGAGGAAAATTAAGAAAGCACAATTATCGAGGTCAATGAGGTTTGATCCCAGTCATAGGGATCCTAATTCATGTTGCGAGACCAACGGTCACTGGACTGGGGATTGTTGGCATTTGCACGAGGAAGTGGTGACATTGTTAAAAAATGGCCATCTTAGAGAATTCTTAAGAGATCGGGTTAAGAACAACTACGGCCGCAGCAGGGATAATGCGGAACCCTCGAAGGCAGGAGAGGACCCTCCTCGTGTGACGATCAACATAATTTTTGGGGGAAACGAGATTAATGGTGTGACATTTTTGGCGGAAAAAAAGACGAAGGTATCAGTAACCCACAGTAAGAGACTCCGGGAAGTCGTTGAGGACTACATCACCTTCACGGAGGACGCGGATGGACTCCTACTTCCACACAACGATGCCCTGGTAATCTCTCTTAATGTTTTAGATTTTAAGATTAAACGTGTTTTGGTGGACCCAAGGACTTCAGCCAATATTATCCAATGGAGAGTGCTAGAACAATCCAAACTAACCAGAAGCATAATTTCGACCACAAAGCTCCTCGTCAGGTTCAATTTAGCAAGTGTAACAACTTGAGGGGAAATTCTGCTGCCCATGGTAAAGACGGCCCTTTTCGAAGTAGTAGATGGTGATATGGGTTACAATATCATTCTTGGGAGACCATGGTTGCACGAGATAAAGGTTGTGTAGTCAACATACCATCAACTTTAGAAATTTCCGACACTGAAGGAAATTAAACAAATAAGGGGTTACCAACCAGCAACAAGGGAGATAAACACAATCTCAGTTTCTAGTAGTAAATGGAAGGATCATGCAACATAGCAATTATAGGAACTGATGCATGCTCCTGAGCCGAACGAAGTCAACCAGGGGAGGGGTCGTCAGAATCCTATCAGGTACCAAGATATTTCAAAGTACCAGAAGAAGCAGATGCCACAAAGTCCACATCGGAGGAACTCGAGCAAGTCACGTTGTTCGAAAAGTTTTTGGAGAAGAAATTCCACCCAGGGACAGGATTAAACCCTGAGCTCAGGTCGGGATTTATTGAATTTCTTAAATTTAACATTGACTATTTTGCGTGGTCGCATGAGGATATGACAAGTATCCCGCCAGAAGTGGGCGTGCACAAACTAAGCCTGGATCTTAACATCCCTTCGGTGAGGCAGAAAAAATACCCTATTGCCGAGGTCATAAACAAATTTGTCAAAGAATAGGTAACTCATTTGCTTGATATCGGTTCAATCCGAGAGGTAAAGTAGCTTGACTGGCTTGCTAACGTAGTAGTAGTTCCAAAGAAGAAGAATAAATTTCGCATGTGCATGGGCTATAAGGATCTAAATAAGGTGTGCCCCAAAGACTCGTTCCCATTGCCAAACATTGATCAAATGATTGATGCGACGGTCGGGCACGAGTTAATGAGTTTCATCGATGCTTACTCCAGGTACAATTAAATCAAGATAAACCCAGAGGATCAGGAAAAAACTTCGTTCATAACGAATTTCGGCACATATTTCTATAATGTGATGCCTTTCAAGTTAAAGAATGTCAGAGCCACTTATTAGAGGCTTGTGAGCAAAACGTTTAAAAACCAAATAGGAAAAACCATGGAAGTTTATATAGATGATATGCTGGTTAAGTATTTGAACGCAAGTGATCATCTTAAACACATACAAGAAACCTTTGACATCCCAAGGAAGCACAACATGAAGCTCAACCCCGAAAAGTGTGCATTCGGAGTCCGCTCCGGTAAGTTCTTGAGATTCCTGGTGTCGCAAAAGGGGATCAAATTCAATCCCGATAAAATTAAAGCCATCGAAGACATCTCTTACCAGCTATCAAACGTGAAAGAGGTTCAAAGGTTGAAAGGAAGAGTAGCCGCTTTAAGCAGATTCATTTCTCGGTCTTCGAAAAAATGTCATCTTTTCTTTTCACTTCTCAAAAAGAAGAACAACTTTGAATGTACTCCTTAATGCCAGCAGGCTCTGAAGGAGTTAAAACGGTATTTATTGAGCCCTTCATTATTATCAAAATCGGAGGAAGGTGAACAATTGCTGATTTACTTAGCGGTCTTGGAGGTAGCGGTAAGTAATATTTTAGTATGTGAGGATGAAGGTACGCAATATCCTATATATTATGTTAATAAAATTTTAATGGGAGCGAAAACTCGATACCCACATCTCAAAAAGCTGGCCTTAGCTCTCGTAGTCGCCGCTAGAAAGCTTAGGCCTTATTTCGAAGGTCATCTGATAGCCGTGGTGACACACTTTCCCCTGCGGAATAGCCTTCACAAACCTGAATTTTTAGGTCAAATGGCCAAGTAGGCAGTTGAAATGAGTAAATTTGACATAGAGTATAAACATAGAGCTGTATTAAGTCACAAGTTTTGGCCGACTTGGTGGCCGATTTCAGTCCGGGGCTGCTACCTTTGGATACTAAAGAAGCAGTAATGGTGTCGGAATCGACGTTAGGAGTTTGGACCTTGTTCACGGACGGAGCTTCCAATGTGAAAGGGTCCGGGCTCGGTGTAGTGCTAATCACTCCTTCGGGAGAAATCCTAAGGTAGGCCATAAGAACTATTCCTCTGACTAACAATGAAGTAGATATGAAGCTTTGATTACATGACTCGAGTTGGCCCGAGGACTGGACTCCGAGGTCATAGAAATCAAATGTGATTCCCAATTGGTAGTAAATAAGGTCTATGGGATCTTCGAAGCCAAAGAGGAACGCATGCAACAATATGTAATGAAAGTCCATGCTCTGCTCGCACGGTTAAGAGAATGGTCGATTACCCATATCCTGAGGGAAGAAAACGTGGAAGCAGACGCACTAGCCAAACTGGGATTGTCCACGAAAATGAAGGGACTGGATTTCGATACGGTCGTACAACTTATGCATTCGGTGTTGGACGTTGACGACTAGTATGAAGTAAATGCAACCTATTTGGTCTGGGTATGAGAAATGAGATCATTGGCTGTCTCGAGCATGGAACATTACCCAAATATCCCAAGGCATATTGGGTGATGCATACTAAAGTAGCCCGATACTGATTCAGGAGAGGTCAATTGTATAGAAAGTCTTTTCAAGGCCTGTTGGCCCGATGCTTAAGAGCCTCTGAGGCTAATTACGTCATGAGAGAAGTTCACAGAGGGATATGCGAAAACCACTCGGGTGAGGATTCCTTAGTATTAAAGCTGATTAGGGCAGGATACTGCTGGCCCAGGATGGAACAGGACACTAAGGATTATGTTCGAAAATGCGATAAGAGTCCCTGCCATGTACCGTTGGTATACCAACCAGAAGAGTTATTGCACTCGGTTCTATCACCTTGGCCATTCATGAAGTGAAGAATGGATATAGTCGGTCTGCTGATGTCGGCCCCCGATACGGTAAGAGTTCTCTTGATTTTAACTAAGTACTTGGTGGGTTGAAGCAGGTCCTTACCAGAAAATTGGCGAGCATGAAGTGCTAGATTTCCTGTGGGAGAAGATAATTTCCAGGTTCGGTATACCAAAAGAGATAGCCTGGACAACAGACCACAATTTATATGCGCAAATGTCACAAAATTCCTTGAAGACCTGAAATTCAAAAGAATCACATCATCACCTTATCACCTGAGTGCAAACGGTCAAGTAGAATCAACAAATAAGGTAATTATCCAAAATCTCATAAAGAGACTGGTAGCAACCAAAGGCAAATGGCCCGAAAAGCTGCCAGGAGTACTATGGGCATATCGAACAACGGCCAAATCAAACATGGAGGAGACTCCTTTCTCTCTCATATAAGGAGCAGAAGCCTTTATCCCAGTAGAAGTAGGAAAACCTACCCTGAGATACTTCCGAGCAAATGGAGAAACAAACAATGAAGCATTATTGGTTAGATTGGAGATGCTCGACGAATGCATGGACTTGGCGCATATAAGGATGACAGCCCAAAAGCAGAGAATGTAAAGATATTATATCGAAGAGCCAACCTCCGTTATTTCAAAGTAGGAGACTTGGTTTTAAAGAAAGTGACACAAAACACCCGGGAGCTAAATGCAGGAAAGCTAGATCTGACGTGAGAAGGCCCCTACCGAGTTTTGGCTGTTACCAGGAAAGGATCATACGAATTGGAAAAATCAAGACGGAGTAAAGTTGCTGAGCAACTGGAACGTAGCACACCGCAAAAGATATTATTGCTAACGAGCACTGCCTATACTGAAATTATGTGCAATACGTTTTTTTCCTTCATCCAGTTTTTGTCCCAATTGGGGTTTCTAGCAAGGTTTTTAATGAGGTAGCAACGAAAAACATACTACGAAGGAAACATCCTCGGCAGAAGTAAGACCTTTAAATAATGAGGCATGGATGCGGAGGACTGCTACGAGACGGTTAGATAATCTTTTGCTTAGTAGCAAAGTTCCTACCGGGAAGTAAAGTTTGCTATCGAGCAAAAGATTACCCGACTGTTCACGAGTGCAAGCCACTAGGGGGCAAACCAAAGATTATCCAACCATTCACTACTGGAATCTTCAAAAGAGCAAGACTTCCAGTGTTTAAATTCACATTCTTCGCATTCGATCACTGGGAGGGATGATATAAGAATACGGTAACATGACTACCACATCAACCGGGACTGCGAAATTCGGGAGCAAATTTATATTATCGGGCCCGGGGACTGCGCAGCCAGCCCTTAGAAACAAGATGCACAAATTAGCCACAAGTAATGGCAATTTCCTTTTTAGCACCACGAATGCTTGTGTACTTTTAAAAATGAAAGGAATAAAATAAAGTCCTTTTTGTTTTATCTTGTTTTTTGTCTGAACGATAAATTAATTTTTATCATTTGAAAGTTAACCAAGTGCTTCAAATGCTACTATCGTAATGAGAAGGAGACGTTCTCTTCGAGAGTACCGTAAATATAAGAGGGCCCTCTCTTATGAAACCCTCACAGTATAGGGTAGATTTCGGAAGAACCTATGCATGGAATCCAAATGCCATCGGGGAAAAATACACCTGAAGCCTTGCATAACTCGACGCAAAAAAGTAAATTTGTGCAATACTTAAATGAAAAAGCACTTTTATATACAACTAAACGTTCCAAGCAGCACAAGTACAAAAGTATGGAAAAGAAAAGCAAAGTGAAAAGAAAGCAAAAAGCTAAGATACTGCATCCTCGGAATCCGGGGGAAGAGAAGCATTTGCACCCCCAAGAAAAGTAGGCGGATCTGTCGCCGGCTAAAGGTCTTGGCCTTCACCATCATCCTCTTCAGGTTCTTCATTAGTTGCCGAGAACTCAGAACTGGAACCAGAGTAATCAGTCACATCAGGTTAGACTGGGAGATCCCTTCGGGCAGTTGACTCCAATTCACGGGCCTTGGCGATCTTGGCATCAAAGTCAATGACACCCGCTTTGGCCTCTTCCAAGTTTTTCCTCCTCGTCCTGTACATAGAATATATTTTTTCAACAATGAGGGAAGGCGCTCGGTGCTGAAGCTTTTCCTTAAGCTGGTCAACCTCGGTCAAAAGATTATTCCGCTCAGATCTAGCATCTTGAAGGCTAACATCAAGGTCACGGATAATGGAATTATAAACTTCATTATGATCCATGACCTTATTATACTTCTCATCCATCCGGGCTTGCTTCTCTTCCGCAGCAACAGTCTCTCCAGCTGGATTTTAAGGCTACCTCCAAATTATTTATTCTTTCAGTGGAGGCAACCTCCCGATCGGCAGCAGCAAGAACAACATTTTGGACCTCGACCCACTTTGCTTTGTCCTCATCAAATTGTACCCTAATAGGGCGACCTCTTGGCTAAAAGTTACCACCTTATGTTCATTTTTCTGCAACCGAGCCTCCAACTTAACGGTCTCATCAGCTTGTGCTTCCGGTGTAGGGAGAAGGGCAATAATTTGGTCTCACTCGACCAACAGTTGATCCCGCTCGGATGTAAGTTTTTCTTTATAAAGGATTAACCTCTGAAGGCCCTCGGTAGCAAGTAAGTTAGCCCGCAAAGCAAAAGTTCAGATTAAAATCTTGTCATAGCAAAAATACAAGGAACAACAAAGGGAACACTGTTGTTGCGTTGTGCATAAAATTGTTTATCATACATTCCCCCAGAGAGAATGTATTTTATTCCTATCTTTTTCTAAAGTCAAAGGCTTCAGATAATTGGTAAGTTCTACCGGTCGGGGTAGCCTATGGCATTCGGTAGAAACCAAGAGGGAGATACTCCTCCTCCTCTGAGCATCTGCAGAGGGGGAAGAATAGTTATGCCTCAAATTCTCATGAATTGGGGACTTCGGGGAGGTACATCCTCCTCTTGGACGTCTGCGACCGGTGGAGATGATGTAGCAGTTGCTGGTGGCAAAGGCAAGGTTGCCGAAGAAGTAGATAAAGTTGATGGCATTGTAGGTTGAGAAGCAGTTGCGGCAAAAACAGTGCTAGTTATTGGTTTCTCAACAACCGAAGACATAAGAGGCCTGATACCCAGCCTCGAAATACCAGAAGCAGCAACTAGGGCTGAGACACGATAATTGGCATCCTCCACCATATCAAAGTCTCCCAAGAGCGCTCGGTCATTGTCATCAGTTGGTATTATTAGCTCAGTAGATTGAGCATTCTATTGAGCTGATGAAAGTCGTCGTCTTCTATGTAGAGAAGCCCCTTCGTTACTGACTTTCTCATCATCATCGATCACCACAGTGGTTGAAGTAGGCTCAGACACGGTGCTCTTCGCCTTTTTATTTTTACCCTCGACCGTAAAGGAACCTCGCCTTTTTTTTGTTTATTCTCTTGCCGGGAACTCCGAGAGGAAGCACCTACACCGGAAGCAGGTCCGACGACACCCATTCGAGTAAAAGCCTCCTGCAGTAACCTCGTCGCATCTACCTGGTAAGCCAAAACGTCCTCCTTGGGGGCGGTAACAGAGACGTGTGGAAGACCAAAATTCAACAAAGGGAAAAGTTAGCCAGTTCTCTTATATATGAGATAAAACAAGATAAATTCGAGAATCAACTTACCATGATTTTTTGCATTCTACCCGTATTTAAGGGGCAGTTCTTTCCACCGGTGGGTCTCAGGCGTTGTAACATCCAAAATTTTCTGGACCTACCGGTTCATGCCTTCAACCCTTGGTGGTGTCTACCGAGTTGCTAAAATAATAAAAAAGAAGAATCAACGATAATATGAAATAACCTTTAACTAGAAGAAAGGATAGACGTTGAACTTACGTGTACGATTCCATGATTCAAGAAAGGATGGAGTGTTTCCGGGATGATGTCCCTGGTGGCAACTACAATGAACCGCTCCATCCATCCGTGGTCGTTATTGTCATCCATGTTGTTGAACAAAGTATGATGACCATGTTTGCTGAAGTTTATCATTCCCCCACGGAAAATCTAGAGGGAATAAAGGTTCATCAATCGAGCGAGGGAGAGTTCCTCCCCCATCTCCTAGAATAACCACCAAAGAAAAGCTACCGTCCCCCATCTCCTAGAATAACCTGAGCCAAGAAGACTTGATAGCGAAGGCAGAACTCCAAGATTACGGAGTCAAGTCCCCCTCTCAATGAAAACGAGCCCAAAGTGAATGGGTATATGTAAATGTACATAAAACCCTTCTTAGAGAAGATTACCCGCTCCGCTAGGTCAGGAGCGATGATGTTCAATTCATGGAAACCATAGTTTTCCTTCACAACAGGGATGCTAGAAGGATGAATGGAAGAAGGGTATACACTAACATCCCATGTGCGAGAGTTAGCTGTAATGACCCGACCAATCCTTGTGCTTTCTAGATCCCCGTTCCCGTAATTAAGACTCCGCGTATGTGCTTTCATTGTTTTATGACTTGCGAGGATGATTAGTTCGGGTTTGGAAGGGTTCAGGTTGAAATCGGAACACTTAGTTCCTTAATATTGACTTTAAAAGGTTAAGTTTGATATGGGTCGACATTTCTAGTAAAGGACCTCTGAACCGGGATTTAGCGGTCCCAATAGATTCGTATGATGATTTTGGACTTGGGCATATGCTCGGATCGGATTTTGGATGACCCAGGAGCGTTCGACGCATAAAGCTGAAAGTTGGCGCATTGAAGGTTTTAAAGTTCTTTAAATTTGGTTTGGAGTAGGTTTTGGAGTTATCGAGGTCCGTTTGAAATTCCGAGCCTGGGAATAGCTCCGTATAGTGATTTAAGACGCACACAAGATTTGGTGTCATTTTGAGTAGTTGAAGTATGATTCGGCGCATTCGGAGGAAGTCGGAAGAACTTGAAGTTCATAAGTTGATTCGATTTGGTTTGGAGTGTGATTCTTAATGTTGATATTGTTTTACGCGTTCCGAAGGTTCGAGCGAGTCTGTCTTATGTTTACGAACTTGTTGGTAATGAGGTCCATTTATTACAGGACTTGGGCCATTTTGGTTCATTTATTATTCTTCTTGGGCAAATTTGGAGCTTCTTAGAGAGGGGTTTTCACCTAGCACTTGTAGGTAAGTAATTTCTATATGAGATGAGTTTAATACATGTATTTTTGGCATATAATGTGTAAAAATTATGGGTTCAATTGAAAAACCTAGATTTTGATAAAAATCGGATTTAACCGCGAAAATGATGGTGGAATTGGGTAAAAATTATATATTTGCGTTCGTGAGGTTATGGGTAACATTTATCTTCGAAAGTTTCGGGAATCCAGGCTTCTGGGCCTAGGGGTGAATTTTAAAATACTTTCAATTTGGGGTGGGTAATTACTCTAATAGTTAAATTGTGAACTTTTGAACATGTATTGATTAACTTGTATAATATTTGACTAGTTTCGGATTGTTCGGCACCGGGTTGAGGCTTTAGAACGAATTTGTGGGATGAAAAGTGAGCTTTGAGACGAGGTAAGTCTCTTTCCTAACCTTGTACGAGGGAATTTACCCCATAGGTAATTTAAATTACTCTTTACTTCTAATTGTGGGGACTACGTACGCACGAGGTGACGAGAGTCCGTGCGTAGCTACTAATTATGCTTATGTCTGGGTAACTTAGGACCCAAATCATGAAATACTTGTAATGTTTGCACCCTACATGTTAATTAAAGTGCCTAAATTACATTGAAACGTGTTAAGGATTTGTAAGGACCTAATTACACTTACTTGAGGTTTTGGCGGGTTACATGACCGTTAATAGAAATTGTGCTTCTGTGTGCATTAGCCTTGTAATAACTTTTAAATCGGATATTCATGAAGTATCCTCCCTTATTGTGGAGCGGGCCGAATGCCTCGGCAGTACAATAGATGCATCTATGATTCATACCGCTCGACCATCGGTTGTGTACACATTATTCTGGATCGAACCGTATGACATCGGCATAAATCGTGCGTGATAATACTCAGAACCTAATTATACTTGATATTATTTTATGGCTTGAGCAGTTATAATTATTTAATGATATAAATTGACTTGGAATTTATTATTAGTGAAAGGATTGTTATTCAGTGCTTGTTATCGAGTTATATTTATTATTTACATAACTCATGCTTATTTAAAATTCATGTATTTTATTGTTAGCACAAAATAAGTATCGATGTCGACCCCTCGTCACTACTTCTTCGAGGTTAGACTAGATACTTACCGGGTACATGTTGTTTATGTACTTATACTACACTTCTGCACGAATCGTGTAGGATCTGAGGCGGGTGCATCTGGCAGTCATATCATCGCGCACCACCGTTACCCCGAGGCCTAGTGGTGAGCTGCTTCCTGAGCCTTCTGCAGCACCTAGAGTCTCTCTTTTGTATATGTTTTCTGTCTACTTTATTTCAGACAGTAGTTAGAGTTTTGTATATTCTACTAGTTTCTCATACACTTGTGACACTAGGTCTTGGCACACATACTAGTAGACATTATGGTTTTTGAGTATTTATGTCATTATATTTTCCCACTCAGTTGCCTTCATTTTATTTTATTAAATTTAATACTCTTAATCTCTTAATAAATGGAATTTAATTACTTGGAAACTTATTAAAGGAGTAATCGCATAGTCAGTTCACCGTTGGCTTGCCTAGCGGCGATGTTGGGCGCCATCACGACCTATAGGAGAAATTAGGTCGTGACAAAATGGTATAAGAGCACTAGGTTCATGTAGGTCTCACAAGTTATGGTCAGGCCTAATAGAGTCTTGTGTATCGGTGCGAAGACGTCCGTACTTATCTTCGAGAGGCTATAGGGTGTTAGGAAATCACTCTTTCTTCATCTCCTATCATGCAGTTGATGTTGTGCTAAGTATATTTCTCTAATTCTCTCACATATGGTGAGAACGCGCACGATGGAGGTGCCCAATCATGGAGGAGTTTCTCCCCCAGTTGCTAGAGGCTGAGACAGAGGCTGAGGGAGGGCTCTAGCCCATGGTAGAGGACGAGGACATCCTAGAGTTGCCCCAGTTGTTCCACCAGTGGATCTAGTAGAGGATCCTATTATTGAGGAGCAAGGCGAGGTGCCCGCAGCAGAGCCAGTCCCAGTGGATTTCATGTCCGCGTCGGGATTCCAGGAGGACATGGATCGTATGTTGCGGTTCATGGATTCTATGACTCACGTTGGTTTATTTCCAGCGGACCAACCATATCTCAGATGGGAGGGGGAGCACAGACCACTACCGCTCAGCCTCCAGGGCAAGCAACTGCCGTATATCAGACCCCGGGAGCACTACCCATGGGCGGGGCTCAGCCAATTGCAGCACCTATACCTGAGCCCAGACCAGCTATGGTCGGCGATCCGTAGAAGCTATTTGACAGATAGACTAGGATACATCCTCCTATCTTTGGGGGTGAGCGGCATGAGGACCCCCAGGACTTTATTGATCGATGTAGGGATAGACTGCACAACATGAGGATATTGGAGTCCCATGGGGTGGACTTTACCACTTTTCAGCTGGAGGGCAGGGCCCGTAGATAGTGGCAATCTTATCATCTCGGCAGACCAGCAGGTTCTCCTCCCATGACTTGGGACCAGTTCACACGCCTCTTCCTGGACAGATACATTCACCCTCTTAGGGGGAAGAGTTGCGATTTCAATTCGAGTAGCTCCAACATGGCGAGATGTCGGTGATCGACTGTGAGGCGAGGTTCTCTGAGTCGTCTCGCCATGCACTTATGATACTTCCTACCAATGCAGAAAGAGTACGTAGGTTTGTTGCCGGGTTGCACTCTGTATCTAGGCCACCATGGCCCGAGAGGTTGAGATGGGGACTTCTTACGGGCTAGTTGTGGAGATAGCTCGGAGGATCGAAGGTGTCCGTCAGCGGAGCTGAGAGAAGGCGACGAGGAATAAGCAGTTTCGATATTCTAGAGAGTGTAGTAGTGCCCCGGCTGGGGGAAGGGGTTAGTCCCGCAAGCCCATATACTAGCACCGCCGTCTCCTCGGGGTGCTCCAGTGCGGCCTTATTTCAGTGCCATTCCAGATAGCTCCTACCGTCCACCAGCTATTCACGGTTCCTTCAGTGGGCTTTCAGGCCATCAGGGTCAGACTTTAGGTCAGTAGTCTGTTGTACCAAAATGTTGTTTTGAGTGCGGGGATCTTGGTCATGTGAGGAGGTTCTACCCCAGGCTTTGGGGGATGTGGAGGGTAGGTGGGTAGGGGCCGTCCTAGAGGTGGAGGGCAACCAGGTGGCGCTACAGCCATGTCCTATGCCTTTCCAGCCAGACCAGATGAAGTGGCCTTAGATGTAGTGATAACATATATTTTTTTTGTCTGCGGTAGGGATGCTTGAGTACTATTTGATCCAGGGTCTACATATTCATATGTTTCAACTCTGCTTGCTCGTTTCCTGGGTGTTCCTCGTGAGTCCTTGTGTACTCATGTTTATGTGCACACTCTAGTAGGCGATTATGTTATTTTGGACCGGGTCTATCGGTCCTGTATCGTGAATAGATATAGCCATTATGAATTTCTAGTGATGTCTTTCGGGTTGATTAACGCCCATGCGGCGTTTATGGATTTGATGAGACAAGTGTTCATACCATATATTGACTTATTTATCATTGTCTTCATTGATGACATTGTGATCTACTCACGTAGCGTGGAGGAGTACGAGCAGCATTTGAGAGTGGAGCTTTAGACCTTGCGGGAACAAAAGTTATATGTTAAGTTCTCCAAGTGTGAGTTTTGGTTGGATTCTGTAGCATTATTGGGGAATGTCATATCAGGTGAGGGTATTAAGGTAGATCCCAAGAAGATCGAGGCAGTTCAGAGTTGGCCTCGTCCAACCATAGCGACCGATATCAGGAGCTTCTTAGGGTTAGCGGGTTATTATCGTCGGTTTGTGGAGGGCTTCTCATTTATTGTAGCACCTCTGACTAGATTAACCCAGAAGGGTGCTCCATTCCGATGGTCCGATGATTGCTAGGCGAGCTTTTAGAAGCTCAAGATCGCATTGACTTCAGCACCGATATTAGTGTTGCCTTCCAGTTCAGGGATGTATACAGTGTATTGCGATTCTTCATGCATTGGTTTGGGTTGTGTATTGATGTAGGAGGGGCGAGTTATTACATATGCTTCACGTCCGCTGAAGCCTCACGAGAAGAATTACCCCATGCACGATTTGGAGTTGGACATGATAGTTCATGCTCTTAAGATCTAGAGGTATTATCTTTATGGGGTGTCCTGTGAGGTTTACACCGATCATCAGAGCTTGCAGTATTTGTTCAAGCATAGAGATCTCAATTTGAGGCAACGCATGTGACTTGAATAACTAAAAGATTATGATATTACCATCATTTATCATCTAGGCAAGGCGAATGTTGTTGCGGATGCCTTGAGTAGAAAGGTAGAGAGTATGGGTAGTTTGGCATTCATTTCAGTAAAGGAGAGGCCACTAGCTTTGGACATTCAGTCTGTCACGATCCAAACCGATGGGCCGCGACGGGCACCCGATACCTTACTCAATAGAGTACCAACGTAATGTATCTTTCGTATCATAGTATCGTAGATAAATGAGCCGGAGAGGCTGTCGTGAGATAAGTAGAATAAAACATGAGGAAACACTCAACATTGGATGATCCAACATGTAATACAAACTCATACATATGACATACGGGCCTATAAAACCAAAATGATCACTCGTACACTGAACATAGGCCGACAAGGCCATATAATCTTTCACGTACATAACATATGTCTACAAGCCTCTAAGAGTAGATAAACACCATAAAGGTCGGGACAGGGACCCGCCATACTAATCAATACATGACCAAATCATACTGACCAAATAAGCAACTCTAGAGCAAATGGAGCGCACCATCACCTTCCGCTGAACTGATAGCCTACTTGGAGGATGTCCATCGGGACCTGCGGGCATGAAAAGCAGTGTCCCCAGGCAAAAGGAACATCAGTACAAATAATGTACCGAGTATGTAAGGAATAAAAATCAGTAAATAAAAGACATAGAGAAACATGGAGTAAAAGACTCAACATGTAAGTCTGAATAGCTTTGTGAATCATTTCATATTTATAATGCCATGCATATGCGTATAAATGTCATACCATGCATAGGTATATACGTTCATGACATCATCAAGCCTCTGATGGCATCCCATCATATCATCTCGGCCACTGTGGGCAAATCATCAATGTATACCAGTTGATCAGGTAGTGGTGCGTATATAATGCCATAACCTTTTCCAATATCCCATATACATATAATATACACATATATAACTCCATCTGGTCATGGGTCAATGTACATGTATAAATGCATGAAATGCATAAGAAGTGCGTTAATAAAATTTCTCAGAATGTCATAAGATCAATATGCCTTTCGGATAATTATATCAACTACATATTTTTATGAGATCCATGAACAGAAGATATAATAATAAGACACATGGAGAATCAAGAATATAGACACCCCTAATATTTCTATGAATATAGTCATTTATGAAAGTTGCGTATTTTGCTCATTTCGTTTGTATCATTTGGATCATGCCAAAAGGAACCTTAACATACCGGGATTACTTAAGCAATTGAGACCTGAGACACATGAACCCTCTTGAGAAGGTTCAAGATTTTATCATCTTGGACATGCTTGAGACGTTTTTAACCAAAAATAAAACATAAATCAAATATTCACTTTCTACAAGATGAAGTAAACACTCCATCTCTTAGATTTTGGTGATTCATGGAGACTTTACAATCTCTTATATTAGTGGTGTGGGCCTACTTAGTAGATGACTTAGCCTTCTAAATGCCACATTTTACATGAATGTATGAGTCATAATTTCCAAAGGCAAAAGTTGCCACGTTGATGTCCAAGAGGCTTATCCAAATATCTTAAGTAATTACCCACCAATTTCTTAATTGACTTGTTAATCTCCCACTAACCAATAATTAACCAATTACCCACATAATTAAGAATTATCTCAAATTACTTAAAATACTACTCACTTTTAACACACTTTATACATCATATTGTATATTTTGCTCGTTTCGTTTTTATCATTTGGATCATGTCAAAAGGAAAGAAGGAATAGCCTTAACATACCGAGATTCCTTAAGCAATTGAGACCTGAGACGCATGAACCGTCTTGAGAAGGTTCAAGATTTTATCATCTTGGACAAGCTTGAGACTTTTTTAACCAAAAAAAAACATACATCAAATATTCACTTTCTACAAGATGAAGTAAACACTCTATATCTTAGATTTTGGTGATTCATGGAGACTTTAAAGACAATCTTTTATATTAGTGGTGTGGGACTACTTAGTAGATGACTTAGCCTTCTAAATTCCACCTTTTACATGAATGTATGAGTCATAATTTCCTAAGGCAAAAGCTGCCACGTTGATGTCCAAGAGGCTTATGCAAAGATCTTAAGTAATTACCCACCAATTTCTTAATTGACTTGTTAATCTCCCACTAACCAATAATTAATTAATTACTCACATAATTAGAAATTATCTCAAATTACTTAAAATACTACTCACTTTTAACACACTTTATACATCATATTGTCATGGTCATGTGGTACTTTATATGGAACTAGTCCATAAATACCGGGTATTATAGCTTGGACCGTATTTTATCTCACAATGTCAAACTTCGACGAAACTTATTTTCTCCAATTCGCTTACCCTCTCACCTTCATGAATTTACTTATCACTTGCTTGAAATAGCATAATACTTATAATCTCAAAATAATCTCATTCCCGAGCTTACGTCGATTTACTTACGACAAAACTTTAACGTACGAAAATGCGGGATGTAACATATCATTTCCGAGCTTTTATCAATTTACTTATGGCGTACTTTCATGTACGAAAACATGGGGTGTAACATCATCCCCCCTTAGGAATATTCGTCCTCGAATGTTGACTGATGCACTATATCATTCTCATAACCCATAGCTCTTGCGAATACTTTAATACTCTCCTTGCCATTTAGGAAATTGTTCTGTGAATAAATCCAAAGGCCAGGGCATTCCCACCTTTAGGCCTCTTTCTCACACAACAGCCTGTGGTCAGAATTCTTCCAATCTCGTAACTTTTGCTACCTTCTGTCATGCAGCATGTACGACTTTTTCCTTGTATGTGCGCCTATGCGACTCTTCCCTCTAGCTTTTAGCTAATCTCTAGGCGTCACTTTGGGAACATATATAGAACTTGACAAGATGTCGCTCTGGGCATCATAGGTGTACCGAAGTTCTTCGCCCAGTACTTTGTCGAACTTACGAATATTGCTATATCTTATTTCGTAGACCTGGTTATCTATCTGTATGACTTTATTGCATCTAGGTAGGTCATACTATACCATAAATCTTACTTCGATTTATCATTACTGAGGTCTGCTACCAAAATTTAGGTTACTCTCTCTCTGCTTATCCTATATGTATAAATCTATGTCCTTTAATGATTTCTCATTACTGTTCATCTTAGGAATAATGGCCTAATCTCATCTAATACTTTGTAAATTTTATCCATCCATTGTTGATTGACCTCAATGTTGATCTACAATTTACCACTGATAACTTGAAACTTCTTACGTAATACATTGCCACTAGGGCTTACGTCTCATCGGGGAATATCTGAAGTGACTTGCCTAATCCTCCTAGGGGCGATACTATACTTCAATAACCATTTTTTTCATAGCATTCCAACGTGACTCATCTTATGGGGGTACTCTAATCCTGTATCGTCCATAAAATCCTTTTTTTTCTTCAAATCAATACTCAATCGAAGACCCAAACGTCATCCTTTATCTATCACAATTACACCCTTATTCTACTATCAGGGTAGCATTCCATCTCTTTTAAATGCTATTAGTCTTAGACTCATTTGAATTCTTGCAGGCTATACTGAGTTTTCTATAACTTAGAGAAACCATTAGCTCTTTTGTTTTCATGGGCTTAATCCCGAGGACTTATCCATTGTCGTCACATTCTCACTCGCCCTTTCTTATCCTTACTCTTGTCTTCCAAAAACCTTGTCGCTTTCCCATACTTTAGCTTGCAACCTACACATATCTATTTATACTACTCCTAACCTTCCTTCAACTTGATTGCATTATAGATTTTCTTATGTTATTCTGGAACATCAAGCGAGACATTACATCGTCTCTAACTCTTCTTTATTCTCTTAACTAGACCTCTCGGTACCTAGAAACCATGGGCTGGAAGATATGCCACTGACAACACCGCTATCATTCCTGGATACTAAATCCCAGCGCTTCTAGCCTTCTACCTGAACTATGGACTATTCACAACCTTCTGCACCTGAGTATCTCGTACGTTATTCACATTTACCTTACTTACCTTAAAATCTCGCATCACATCTTCTATCTCTTTCATGACCTTCCTTCCACATAGGTATAATTCGCATCCACATACTGACTTCTTGTGAGACTGGTACTTTTCATAGAATATGGTTGTTATACTCTTGTACTTATGATACTAAGAGTGATTCTGCAATGTTTTTAATCACGATCTCTATAATTTTCTGGGTCCAATAATTAGACTCCTGATTTACTTAGTTGATGTAACTCTTTAGTTTCCTCTTCCCTCTGACCAACCTTTATGTAGGCTTAAGCTATCTTCCGATCTGCGGCTCATGGTGTTAGTCATTATTTTAGCCTTTCATAGACGCTATGGAATATACATGATACAATCTTTTAACAATTCAATCATTTGTCTATGACCTGGACTCAATTATTTCTTTTAACTTATACTGGAGTCTTCTACGACTGTATGATTGTCAACATATATGCTGCATGGATAATACTCCGAAATCTTAAGTGCGTCCATAACATAACTAACTCTGGATCGAATAATTTCTTTTGTTCCTTCTCAGCTTTCTTTAAATGTAAGCAATTACTTTTCTTGGTCGTTCTGCCACTTGTTGCATGAATACTTGGCTCATCTGAGTGCCCACACATATTGAAATTCCATATAACCCATATGATCTTGAATATCACCTTTTATTTTTTTTTCCCGTTCATTAGCCACGATAGGTGCCACTTTCTTATGGAGTGCATGCAATGTTGTTGTGAGACTGTTATTGCAAGAGCATTTCCTCTTTAGGTCACTGAGCTTAGGTTGAAACCTTCTTCCTTATTTCCTCGGCTAGTCTTTCGTTGTAGTATTTAGGGAGTACCCTTTGACTCTTGTAAAGTTATGAGCTTATTACATCGTATACTCGACGGAATTTTTTTTGATGTCCTTCCTTTCCTATAATTATCCGTAGTTACTTACCTTTACGCCCTTATGCTTATAGGGTTGCTTCTGAACTGATATTTTGACTGTCTTCCTAGTGGCACTCTTTTTTATTTTTGTAACACTCATATGGTATCTTTAACTACCCCAACTTCTATCTGAATATTTCTCAAGGGTCACGATGTCATATCTGCGAGACTGAATTCCCTATGTTGGGGTTCAGTATGCTTATCTTGCATGATCTATTGATTTGTCTGTATCTTCTTGTCTAGCCATAACTAGGCTTTTCCTGAATCAACTACTAACTACTCGTTAGCCCATTCTCATATCAATATTTTGCGTAATCTTTCTTGGGTTATTTCCTTTGTCTTAACTTACATCTCGCACTGTCTCCTTATTTATCAATAACATCCCGGACAGGAACCCTTACTTCCTTTCCTTGACGTTATGTTTGCATAATGTTCTGGAATCGTAGCATATCTGTATGATTTGAATAAATGCAATCTTGTTCCTTTCGCCTTTTCACCGCATTCTTCCTTTACTATTCCATTAGTTACCTCTTCATCTTTGGGGTTTTTTATTTTTTGATCTACCGTTGTCATCCACGTATCACATCTTACTCATAGTGCTTCATTAACTCTTTTCTTATTTCCCTCCTAACATTTCTTTTTATCACTTTATTCTGAAACTTCAACAAGACATTCTTTTCCTTTTAGCTCTCCTTGATCCATCCCCTGGCTCTTCGGGTTGCCTAACATTTTCGCTTTACTAGGGACGGGAGCCATACTAAGATAATATTTATCATTCTAGGATTCCCACTGCCTATTTTCTGAACATTCTAGTATTCATATATGACTATACAATTCTAATATGCACTATCTGGGTGTCTCACAAGGAGATCCATTACCACGTTTGCACTATCCTTCGGAAATGTTAACTAACGCAAACAATCCATTCACCATTTTGGGTTACTCTAACCCCAGCCGGATCCTGATATACCGTCCTTCTCTTAAGCCATATTTGTTAGCTACCATGGAGAATAAATGAGATCGGTATGGCCAATTGTACATACATCTGTTACTGTTGAAGGTAACCCAAAATGCTTATATTTCTCTGCCTTAATTGTAATACTTATAATCTTTATTAACTAGGTACCTCGTACCGTTCTTTACCTTGATTCTATTACTTATTGAAACTGTATCTATCTTCAGATTCTCTTATTGCTTTTCACCATATGAGTGGATAAATATTCCTGCCTTAAGGCTCCTTTTCAAGAAGCTTACACGTCTTAGTACACACATGTTCTGCTAAAAACCTCACATTTATCCATCATAAGAATGATGCAAAATCGAGTTATTCTAACCCAACTCTTCTACCACCACATCCAATCTCTTACCAACTGTCATTTGGATGTAGGTATCATCTTATTGTGAATAAAATAGAATTTAGGGGTTTAAATTTTTACAAATGAGCTCTACCACATGATCTAGAGTAAGAAGAAAGAGTGACAATCCTAAATGCCCTGTAGCCTCTTACTTATAAGTGTGATACACAATACACCCATAAACAAGACTCTACTAGACATGACTTGTAGACTCCCTAGGTCAGAACTACTCTGATACCACTTTTGTCACGACCCAAACCGATGGACTGTGACGCGCACCCGATACCTTACTCAACC
Source organism: Nicotiana otophora (assembly GCA_000715115.1). Taxonomy (NCBI): domain Eukaryota; kingdom Viridiplantae; phylum Streptophyta; class Magnoliopsida; order Solanales; family Solanaceae; genus Nicotiana; species Nicotiana otophora. The sequence continues at coordinate 94,572 of AWOL01S0030307.1, forward strand.
GAGTACCAATGAAACATATCTTTTGTATCATACTATCATAAATAAATGAGCCGGAGAGGCTATCATGAGATAAGTAAAATAAAATATGAGAAAACTCTCAACATTGGATGATCCAACATGTAATATAAACTCAAACATATGACATATGGGCTTATAAGATCAAAATGATCACTCGTACACTGAACATAGGCCGACAAGGCCATACAATCTTTCACATACATAAAATATGTCTACAAGCCTCTAAGAGTAGATAAACACCATAAAGGTCAGGACAGGGCCCCACCATACTAATCAATACATGACCAAATCATACTGACCAAATAAGTAACTCTAGAGCAAATGGAATGCACCAACACCTTCCGCTGAACTGATAGCCTACTTGGAGGACTCTCAACTTGTCCATCGGGACCTTCGGGCATGAAACGCAGCGTCCCCAGGCAAAAGGGACGTCAGTATAAATAATGTACCGAGTATGTAAGGAATAAAAATCAGTAAATAAAAGACATAAAGAAACATGGAGTAAAAGACTCAACATGTAAGTCTGAATAGCTCTGTGAATCATTTCATATTTATAATGTCATGTATATGCATATAAATATTATACCATGCATAGCTATATGTGTTAATGACATCATCAAGCCTCTGAGGGCATCCCATCATATCATCTCGGCCACTGTGGACAAATCATCAACGTATACCAGCTGATCAGGTGGTGGTGCGTATATAATGCCATAACCTTTTCCCATATCCAATATACATATAATATACGTGTATAAAATGCCATCTGATCATAGGTCAATGTACATGTATAAATGCATGAAATACATAAGAAGTGCGTTAATAAGATTTCTCGGAATGTCATATGATCAATATGCCTTTCGGATAACTTTATCAACTACATATTTTTCTTAGACCCATGAACAGAAGATATAATAATAAGACACATGGGGAATCAAGAATATAGACACCCCTAGTATTTCTATGAATATAGTCATTTATGAAAGTTGCATATTTTGCTCGTTTCGTTTTTACCATTTGGATCATGTCAAAAGGAAAGAAGGAATAGCCTTAACATACCGAGATTCCTTAAGCAATTGAGACCTGAGACGCATGAACCGTCTTGAGAAGGTTCAAGATTTTATCATCTTGGACAAGCTTGAGACTTTTTTAACCAAAAAAAAACATACATCAAATATTCACTTTCTACAAGATGAAGTAAACACTCTATATCTTAGATTTTGGTGATTCATGGAGACTTTAAAGACAATCTTTTATATTAGTGGTGTGGGACTACTTAGTAGATGACTTAGCCTTCTAAATTCCACCTTTTACATGAATGTATGAGTCATAATTTCCTAAGGCAAAAGCTGCCACGTTGATGTCCAAGAGGCTTATGCAAAGATCTTAAGTAATTACCCACCAATTTCTTAATTGACTTGTTAATCTCTCACTAACCAATAATTAATTAATTACTCACATAATTAGAAATTATCTCAAATTACTTAAAATACTACTCACTTTTAACACACTTTATACATCATATTATCATGGTCATGTGGTACCTTGTATGTCTCTAATCCATAAATATGGAGTATTATAGCTTGGATCATATTTTATCTCAAAATGTCAAACTTTGACGAAACGTATTTACTTCGATTCACTTACCCTCTCACCTTCATGAATTTACTTATCAATTGCTTGAAATATCATAATACTTATAATCTCAAAATAATTTCATTCCCGAATTTACGTCGATTAATTTATGACGAAACTTTAACGTACGAAAATGCGGGATGTAACATCTCATTTCCGAGATTTCATCAATTTACTTATGGCTTACTTTCACGTACAAAAACATGGGGTGTAACACAGTCCTTGGCTAACAGACTTGTGATGTTGGATATTTCATAGCCCAACTGAGTTCTGGCATGCGATGTCACCCAGGCTTCACTATTCGAGCAGATCAAGGCTCGCCAGTACGACGATCCGCACTTGTTGGTTCTCATAGAGACGGTACTATAAAGTGGTGCCAAAGAGGTTACGTTCGGTGAGGATGGTGTTCTGTGACTCTAGGGTCGTCTATGTGTCCTTAATATTGATGGATTGAGGGGAAATATTTAGAGGAGGCACACAGTTCTCAGTATTCTATTCATCCAGGTGCTACAAATATGTATCGTGACCTGAGGCAATATTATTGGTGGCGGCGTATGAATAAGGATATAGTTGAGTACGTAGCGAGGTGCCTTAATTGCTAGCATGTTAAGTATGAGCATCAGAGACAAGGTGGCCTACTCCAATAGATGGTCATACCTGAGTGAAAATGGGAGCGCATTACTATAGATTTCGTAGTTGGGTTGTCGCGGACCTTGCAGAAGTTTGATGCAGTTTGGGTCATTGTCGATAGGTTGACCAAGTCAGCACACTTCATTCTGGTGGTGACCACATATTCTTCAGAGAGATTAGCCAAGATTTACATTCAGGAGATTGTTCAGTTGCATGGTGTGCCGGTCTCTATTATGTCTTATAGAGGCCCTCAGTTTACTTTGTATTTCTGTAGGGAAGTACAGAGTGACTTAAGGACCCGGATAGAGCTCAGCACAACCTTTCACCCGCAGACTGACGAGCGGTAGGAGCGGACGGTTCCGATCTTGGAGGATATGCTCGAGCATGTGTGATTGACTTCGGAGGGCAGTGGGATTGATTCTTGCCTTTGGTCGAGATGGATCTATTTGAGTCTTTATATGTTCGGCGATGTCGTTCGCCCATCAGATGGTTTGAGCCCGGTGAGGCTAAGTTATATAGTACTGATTTGGTGAAGGATGCCTTGGAAAAGGTAAAGTTGATTCAGGAGAGACTTCGCATAGTACAATCCAGACAAAAGAGTTACGCAGATCAGGATGCACGTGATTTATCATTCATGGTGGGTGAGAAGGTTCTCTTGAAGGTCTCATCGATGAAGGGAATCATGAGGTTCGGGAATATGGGCAAGTTAAGCCCAAGGTTTATAGGACCATTTGAGGTGTTGAGACAAGTTGGGGAGTTTGATTATGAGCTTGCCTTGCCTCCCAGTCTATCGGGAGTTCATCCAGTTTTCCCCGTGTCTCTGCTCCGAAAGTATCATGCCGACAGGTCGCATGTGTTAGACTACAACACGGTTTAGTTAGATGAGATCCTAGGTTATGAGGAGGAGCCGATTGCCATTGTTGACAGGCAGGTTTGCCACTTGAGATCCAAGAAGATTTATATGGTATAGGTTTAATGGAGGGGTAAAACAGTCAAGAAGGCGACTTGGGAGACCGAGGAGGACATGCGGAGCAGATATCCACACTTATTCGGCACTCCATGTACGATTCTAGACACGTTCGAGGATGAACGTTTGTTTAAGAGGTAGAGAATATAACGACCCGACTGGTCGTTGTACTTTCTAGATCCTCGTTCCCCTAAATAAGACTCATCGTATGTTATTTCACTATTTTATGACTTGCGGGGATGGTTAGTTCGGGTTGAAATCGAAAAACGTAGTTCCTTAATATTGACTTTAAAAGGTTAAGTTTGACTTGGGTCAACATTTCTAGTAAAGGACCTCGGAACTAGGATTTGACGGTCCAATAGGTTTTTATGATGATTTTGGACTTGGTTGTATGTTCGTATAAGGTTTTGGCGACCCGGGAGCGTTCGGCGTATAAAGTTGAAAGTTGGCGCATTGAAGGTTTGACTGTTCTTTAAATTTGGTTTGGAGTAGGTTTTGGAGTTATCGAGGTCTATTTGGAATTCCGATCCTAGGAATAATTCCGTATGGTGATTTAAGACTTGCACGCAAAATTTGGTGTCATTCCGAGCAGTTTAAGTATGATTCGGCGCGTTCGGAGCAAGTTGGAAGAACTTGAAGTTCAAAAGTTGATTTGATTTGGTTTGGAGTGTGATTCTTAATTTTGATGTTGTTCTACGCATTATGAAGGTTCGAGCGATTCCGTATTATGTTTACTAACTTGTTGGTATATTTGGTTAAGGCCCCGAGTGGCTCGGGCGAGTTTCAGACAGGGTTCAGATCGAATTGGGCCATGTTGAAGAGCTGGGAGTTGTTGTTGCTAATGCGACCGCTTCTGCGGAAGTTTGGTCGCAGAAGCGAGGTGAACCTCGCATAAGTGGCCAAGCAGAAGAGGGGTGAACCTCGCATAAGTGGCTTGGTCAGCCTGGGCGGGAAGTCGCTGAAGCGAAGAAAGAGCGCACCTGTGAAAACGCAGGTGCGAGTGAGAGGACCGCAGAAGCGGTCAAGGTCGCATGAGCGGTACGGATGCCGCAAAAGCGGGCTTTTTGTCTGCAGAAGCGAAAGTAGGCCAGCTGGGGAGGGCCACGTCTTTGATGCATTTTCCGCAGATGCAGAACCACAGAAGCGGCCAATTCACCGCAGAAGCGGAAACTACTGTGAGGCAGTGAGGTCCATTTATTACGGGACTTGGGCCATTTTGGTTCATTCATTACACTTCTTGGGCGATTTTGGAGCTTCTTAGAGAAGGGTTTTCACCTAGAACTTTGAGGTAAGTAATTTCTACATGAGATGAGTTTAATACATGTATGTTTTGGTAGATTCTTAGCATATAAAGTGTAGAAATGGTGGGTTTAGTTGAAAAAACTAGGTTTTGATAAAAATGGGATTTAACCACGAAAATAATGGTGGATTTGGGTGAGAATTATATATTTGAGTTGAGGTTATGGGTAACATTTATCTTCAAAAATTTCAGGAATCCGGGCACGTGGGGCCGGGAGTAAATTTTAGAAATCTTTCAATTTGGGTTGGGTAATTACTCTAATAGTTAAATTATGAACTTTTGAACATGTATTGATTAATTTATATAACATCTGACTAGTTTCGGATTGTTCGGCACTGAGTTGAGGCTTTAGAATGAATATATGGGCCGGAAAGTGAGCTTTGAGACGAGGTAAGTCTCTTGCCTAACCTTGTATGAGGGAATTTACCACATAGGTGATTTAAATTACTATTTGCTTGTAATTATGGGGGCTACGTACGCACGAGGTGACAAAGTCCGTGCGTAGCTGCTAATTATGCTTATGTCCGAGTAGTTTAGGACCCAAATCATAAAATACTTGTAATGTTTGCACCCTACTTGTTAATTAAAGTACCTAAATTACATTGAAACTTGTTAAGGAATTTCTAAGGACCTAATTACACTTACTTGAGTTTTTGCGTGTTACTTGACCGTTAATAGAAATTGTGCTTCCGTGTGCATTAGCCTTGTAATAACTTTTAAATTGGATGTTCATAAAATATCCTCTCTTCTTGTGGAGCGGGTCGAACGCCTCAGCTGTAGAATAGATGCATCTATGGTTTGTGTCGCTCGACCTTCGACAGTGTACACATTATTCTAGATCGGGTCATACGACCTCGGCATAAATCGTGTGTGATAATACTCAGAGCCTAATTATACTTGATATTATTTTATGGCTTGAGCGGTTATAATTATTTAATGACAAAACTTGACTTGGAATCTATTATTAGTGAAAGGATTATTATTCATTGCTTATTATCGAGTTATATTTATTATTTGCATAACCCATGCTTATTTAAAATTCATGTATTTTATTGTTAGCCCATAGTAAGTGTCGACCTCGTCACTACTTCTTCGAGGTTAAACTAGATACTTATTGGGTACATGTTATTTATGTACTCATGCTACACTTCTGCACTAATCGTGTAGGATCTGCGGCAGGTGCATCTGGCGGTCATATTGGCACGCACCCCAGTTACCCCGAGGCCTAGTGGTGAGTTGCTTCCTGAGCCGTTCTGCAGCACCTAGAGTCTCTCTTTTGTATCTGTTTTCTGTCTACTTTATTTCATACAGTAGTTAGAGTTTTGTATATTCTACTAGTTGCTCATACACTTGTGACACCAGGTCTTGGCACACATACTACTAAACTTTATGGTTTTGGAGTATTTATGTCACTATATTTGCCCACTCAGTTGCCTTAATTTTATTTTATTAAATTTTTTATTCTTAATCTCTTAATAAATAGAATTTAATTACTTGAAAACTTATTAAAGGAGTAATCACATGGTCAGTTCACTGTTGACTTGCCTAGCGGTGACGTTGGGCGCCATCACGGCCTACATAAGAAATTGGGTCATGACATTAGCAGAAGGGAACTTCTCTTCGAAGTCCTTAGTCGTAATAAGCTTTTTGGGGATAATGGTGCTCACTGTAGGAGGAGCATAATCATCAGTGCTTTCTTTGTTCTTTGAAGAACTAGAGTTTTTGGAGGAGGAGGCCATAGTTAGTAGAAGAAAATAAGGGTTTTTTCTGAAGAAGGAGGTTAAAAATAAGAGTGAGTTGAGTAAAGAAAGTCTGAGAGAGTTTGGAAAATCATGAAGTATAAAAAAGGAAGATTGATAAGTATAAGTAAAGGAATAGGCGGTTAAAATCGTGCCCATGGTTAACTCGAGAACCGGCGAAAGTATTGCTGCATCATGGGATGACGCGTGTTCGATACATTAAATGCGGAGAGATGTGCGTCTAATCAAACGTCAAAAACATTACAAAAGGAGTTAGTAAATTTTTCGTCGAGAAAGGTATCTTTACCAACTTCCCGATATCACAAGGATGTGCCACCGGAAAGTAGGGGACTAATTGTATAGGGTAAAATCTGTCAATATTAAATTCTCATATAATAGAGTGGCACGTGGAACCAGAAACAGATGGAAAGCAAGTCAGGTAGAAGTCAATACCGGGGGCAGCAGTCTCGGCTAACACCAGGAAGCCCCCGAAGGAAATGTTACTTATTAAGACAAATGAATAACTGTCACCCGATAGCATTCAATGAAGAATATTCTGCAATATTAAATACATAATCCGTTATAGAGAATATAAAATTCATAGCCGGTCGTTACACAATATTCAATGACTCCAATAATTATTATTTAAGAGAGGCTTGATCCTAGGACCTTGTTCCCTATGTGTCACTATAATTAGGAATTCCAACAATCATTGTAGAGGAGAATTTTCTGACAATCTTATACCATATACTGTTCTAAGCTTAATAACATTTTTATCTTCTTGCTTATTAATATCGTTATTACCGCTTCTGGAACCAAGATCTTTGTTGTCTTATCTCAATTTCAACGCTAAGTCTTACATTCTTATTCAATTTATTTATCATTTTTGGGATCAAATCGATTCGTTTATCTATAAATTTAATTATACCGTCTTACGGGTAAACACTTATGTATTCAAGATTCGTCCTTTTGTCCTTCTCCTAATGAAAGTATTATTGCAAATAGTTTAAAGGACATTTTAATTATTTTATAAAAATAATTATGCTTATCAACATTTGTTTAGCCACCAAATATAAACCGTACGCGTATTATCAATTTTAACATATAAAAATATTTTTCAACAATTAATACTTATTAGTAACTACTTTCAATTACCTAATCATACTTACTTTGATAACTTACTTTTTTTTCTTTCCTTTCTTCTCCCGTGAGGTCAGGGTGGATCTAGCCTAAGTGTGGGTTTCTATGAACTCAGTAGCTTTTGTCTAATTTTATATTTGTATTAAGAAATTCTACTAAATATCTATAAATATTGTATCGTGAACCCAATTATTATTGCATATATAACTCAAGGTCATTGTAAAAACTTATGAACTTTAAATTTTGGATCCGCTTCGTTTCCGAAAAAATTATCAGACGAACATATTTAAGAAGATCAACAGCTGTGTACTGCAAATCAAGCTGTTTCATTAATTGTTGATACCGTAAACATTTTGGACTCCACGTCTTCACCAAGCAAAGATTGCAAAGTCCAACAAATATGAATATTAGCATCCAATATGAATTTGTTGCGACCAAACGTGAAGTAAGAATGTGTTGAGAAAAAAATGCAACCAATGTTTTTGGAGAAATTAAGAAGGCAAAATGTATAAATTTGTCGAAATTTAAACCTCTAGAAAATATAAATAACTTTTAATACCTTTGGATTATATTTGCATAATACTAGCACACGATTTAATGAATTAATATAATTAGTGAGAATTTATATAGTCGCTCTAACTTATTTAGTATTGAAGAGTTGTTGTTATTGTTTTATTCGAAATTACACAATTTTGTCATAGGTTAAATTTTAATCAACTCATACCTTTGTTTTTAGTTTTTTCATATTTGTCGTTATTATTAATGAAACTCTAACTTGCAATAGGTGGACTAGACATCAAAATTCTTCGAAAAAAGTTCATATTTACCCACTCAATTTTTATTATAGATTAAAATAATCCTCAAGTTAGAGTTGCATTACAATCAAGAAAAAAAAACTTTTATAATGATAGGGATAGAATTAGATAAATTTTTAAGAAAAGGTAAAATTACTCAATTTCGTATATCACATAAGCAATTGACCCGTTTTCCAGCAATGTATACGGGTGAAACCGAGTCCATTGGACATCTCGGTTCTCGATGAAATAAACGGAGAAAAGGCATGACCGTAAAGAACCGGAATCGGGGGTGATATTCGAAATTTTTTCACGGCGAAGATGATGGGATCAACTTGCGGGTGATATTCGAAATATTACATGCTCAACATGAAGCGATAGCCTAGTTGCAGAACCAAAGTCGCGCTCCCAGCAGAGTTGAGTCTGAACCATCCCAGAAAAGCACTCGCAAAACTGAATCGGCCACAAAAAGGCCGATTGAAGCTGAACCCGGGACCAACCCCGAGATAATAAAGGTGCTCGAGGAACTGACAAAATAAGTGGAATCCGGAAAAAATAAAATCGAAGCCAACGACAAAAAAGTAGAGACCTATAACTCCAGGGTTGATCAAATCTCAGGAGCACCACCAATACTGAAGGACCTGGATTCCAAGAAATTTGTCCAAAAGTCTTTCCCTCCGAGCGCAACTCTGAAGCAGATCCCAAAGAAGTCCCCTATGCCCGAAATTCCGAAGTACAATGGTACAACTGATCCAATTGAACATGTGACCTCCTTCACGTGCTCCATCAAAGGGAATGACTTGGAAGATGACGAAATTGAATCCGTTCTGCTAAAAAGTTCAAAGAAACCTTGTCGAATGGAGATATGATATGGTATCACAACTTACCTCATAATTCTATTGACTTGTTTGATATACTTGCATATGCCTTTGTAAAAGCGCACATCGGGGCCATCAAGGTCGAGACCAGAAAGTCAGACATTTTCAAAGTAAATCAAAGAGATAACGAAATGCTCAGGGAATTCGTGTCGAAGTTTCAAATGAAACTGATGGATCTGCCTCCGGTCGCGGATATTGGGTTGTTCAGGCATTCACCTAAGGACTCAACCCCCAAAGCTCATTGGCTTCGCAGCAGCTAAAACAAAATATGATAGAATACCTGACGGTAACTTAGGCTGACGTCCCCAACATGTACCAATCAAAAATTAAGGTCGAAGATGATCTACTCGGGGGGCCCTCCGGATCCGTTTATCCCGTCAAAACTAGTGACATATCCAAAAAAGTCGTGATCATGAACCAAGATCGAGTACAGATCGGTATCAACCGTAAAATGGAGATCGTAGGGGTAATGGGTCTGGACTCAACCCTATGAGGAGTGAAAAAAGGAATGATCGAGGTCATAATAACCGGGGACTCATGAGTAAAAACAGTTTCGACAGACCAATCGGGTCTAAGAAAGCACCAAGGTTTTCGGAATACAACTTCAGCGTCGATGTTGTCGGTATCGTATCAGCCATCAGATGCATCAAAGATACTAAGTGGCCTCGACCATTGCAGTCTGATCCTACCCAAAGGTACCCCAATCTAATATGTAAGTATCATGGCACTCACGGCCACAGAACCAAAGATTGCCGACAACTGAGAGAAGAAGTAGATCGGTTATTCAATAACGGGTACCTCCGAGAATTTTTGAGTGATCGAGCCAAAACTCACTTCAGGAACAGGGACTCTAACAAACATATTGATCAAGAGGAACCTCAGTACGTCATTAAAATGATCATTGGTGGAGTTGACATCCCTCAAGCATCGATGCTAAAGCGCACTAAGGTGTCCATTACAAGGGAGAAACGGATTCGAGATTATGTACCGAAGGAAATCGTATCTTTCAACGACGAGGACGATGAAGGCATCGTGTAACCACATAATGATGCACTGATAATATTTGTACTCATAAATAAATCTCGAGTTAAGCGTGTGTTAATTGATCCAGGTAGCACGACAAATATCATCAGATCAAGGGTCGTGGAATAACTGGGTCTACAAGACCAGATAGTGCATGTAGTCTGAGTTTTAAACGAATTTAACATGGCATGCAAGACTACTAAAGGGGATATAACCCTGCCAGTAAACACCGTCGAAACTGTTCAAGAAACAAAGTTTTACGTGATCGAATGAGATATGAGATACAATACTTTATTCGAAAGGCCATGGATTCACAACATGAGGGCAGTACCCTCAACACTACATCAGGCGCTGAAATTCCCCAACACCGGGAGGGGTCAAGACTGTTCACAGAGAACAACCGGCCGCAAAGGAAATGTTCAATGTCGATGAGGTGGCCCCGATATACGCATTATCAAAATCAAAGAACCTGAATTCGGCTACCAAGGAAGAAGCCAAATAGCTATCACCGACGCCGGCCTCGACCAAACTAGAAAAGTAGAAGACAAGTGAGGATGGTGATTACAGAGTCCCTAGGTCGTTCATAGCCCTTGACGATTCCGATGCCACCAAGTCAATGGTTGAGGAAATAGAGCAAGTCAGATTGAGCGACCATTTGCCCGATCGGAAGGTATACCTGGGCACGAGGCTAACTCCCGAACTCAGGAAAAAACTCATTGAATTCCTTATAGCTAACATAGATTGTTTTTCTTGGTCCCATCTTGATATGACAGGGATCCCACTAGAAATAAATACCCACAAGCTGAGCTTGGATCCGAATTTCCACCCGGTTAAACAGAATAGGAGGCCTTAGTCTGAAGTCAAGCATGCATTCATCAAAGATGAGGTATCCAAACTCCTTAAAATAGATTCCATTCGGTAAGTATAGTACCCGGATTGGTTAGAAAACGTAGTAATAGTGCGTAAAAGGGAAATGAATTAAGAATGTGTGTATATTACAAAGACTTGAACAAGGCATACCCTAAGGACTCTTTTCCTTTGCTTAACATCGATCGCATGATCGAAGCAATAAACGGCCATGAGATACTCAGCTTTCTCAATGCCGATTCTGGGTACAACCAGATCAGGATGGACCCGGGAGACCAAGAAAAGACTTCCTTCATCACTAAATATGGCACCTATTATTATAACGTAATGCCATTAGGACTAAAAACATCGGTGCCACTTACCAACGCCTAGTAAATTTGGATGTCCGAAGATCAAATAGGAAAATAATGAAGGTTTACATTGACGACATGTTAACTAAGTCCCTGTGAGCAGAGGACCATTTAGAATATTTGCAGGAAACCTTCTACATACTGAAGAAATAGAATATGAAATGCACATTCCGGGTCGAGATCGGGAAGTTCCTCAGATTCATGGTGTCCAACCGGGGGATCAATATCAATCCCAACAAGATCAAAGCTATAGAGGACATCACCGTGGTGGGCAATGTCAAGGCCGTTCAAAGGCTAACCGGGCGAATAGCCGCCCTGGGTCGGTTCATTTCAAGATCCTCCGATAAGATCAATCGGTTCTTCTCGTTATTGAAGAAGAAGAATAACTTCTTGTGGACCCCGGAGTGCCAGCAAGCTTTGGAAGAACTCAAACAGTACTTTTCGAGTCCACATTTGCTTCATACTCCGAAGGCAGACGAGCAATTCTACTTGTACTTAGCGGTATCCGAGATAGCGAAAAGTAGAGTCTTAGTCTAGGAAGAAGAAGGTACACAATTTCCTACATATTATGTTAGCAGGACTCCAAGCGAGGCCAAAATGAGGTATCCTCACCTAGAGAAATTGGCGCTCGCTTGGTTAAGCACCTCCAGGAAGTTAAGGCCATATTTTCAATGTCATCACATATGTGTCGTAACTACTTACCCATTGAGGAACATAATGAACAAACCCAAGCTCTTGGGACGTTTGGCCAAATGGTCCGTGGAAATTAGTAGGTACGATATCAAATATCGACTCCGAACCGCCATCAAATCTCAAATTTTTGTAGACTTCGTGGCTGACTTCACGGCGGTCTTAATACCTGAAGTCAAAAAGGAATTGTTGTTAACCTCGGGGACCTCCTCGAGGATCTGGACCCTCTTTACGGATGATTCCTCGAACACAAAAGAACCCGGACTCGGCATCGTGTTGAAGCCGCCCACGAGAAACGTTGTTAGGTATGATTGCTGGTCTCGAATGAGGCTAAGTATAAGGCCATGATTGCTGGTCTCGAAACGGCTAAGAGCCTGGGGGCGAAGTGATCGAAGCTAAATGTGATTCCCTCCTTATGGTAAATCAAGTCAATGGGACATTCGAAGTAAAAGAGGAACGAATGCGAAGATAATTGGATAAACTACAAGTAACGCTACATCGATTCAAGGAATAGACTCTACAACATGTGCTCCTGTATCAAAATAGTGAAGCCGATGCTCTGGCTAACTGTGAATGCAGCTCGAGAACGATTGTAAAACTCATGAAATCGGTAGTGGAAGAAGGCCATGCCTAGATAAACTCGACAAGTTTAACCTGGAACTAGAGAACCTGAAGACGGGGAAGCTTCCCTCGGATCCCAAAGAATGGAGAACTCTGCGCACGAAGGCAGCCAGATTTAGCATGTCCAAAGATAATACTCTATTTAGAAGAACGTTCGATGCCCCACTCACCATGTGCTTGGGATCAGGAGACATCGAATATATTTTGAGGGAAGTTCACGAAGGCACCTGCGGAAACCATTTGGGGTCAGAATCGTTGGTTCATAAGATAATTAGACCCAATTATTATTTGATCGACATAGAGAAAGATGCGAAGGAGTTGTGCGAAAATCCGAGGGCCGTTAGAGGCACTCACCAATGATCCATCAGCCTGAGGAGTTACAGCACTCGGTCATATCGCCGTAGCCGTTCATGAAGTGGGGAATGAACATCGTCGGTCCCCTACTATGGGCACCCGGTAAGTCTTAATTTATACTATTTATGACTGACTATTTCTCTAAATGGGTTGAAGCTCAAGCGTTTGAGAAAATCTGAGAAAATAAAGTCATCAACTTCATTTTGGACCACATCATATGCCGGTTAGGTATACCGGCCGAGATAGTATGTGATAACGATAAGCACTTCATAGGCAGCAAGGTAAGTGAATTTTCGAGGACCATAAGATCAAAAGGATCTTGTCAACACCCTATCACAGGAATGGGCACGCGGAGTCTAAAAACACGACCATACTCCAGAACGTTAAGAAAAGGTTGACCTGCGGGCATACCGTACGACCTCAAAGTCTAGTACCGAGGCCACCCTATGTTTGTTGGTCTACGGTGCCAAAGCACTAATACTAGTCGAAGTAGGAGAACCGAGTCTCAGGTTCCAACATGCAACCGAAGAGTCAAATGGTGAGGCTATGAGCACGAGCCTGGAACTATTTGATGAGAGGCGCGAGGCTGCCCTCTTCTGGTTGGCCGCCCAGAAACAGCGGATCGGGGACTTAGTGTTAAGAAAAGTGACACTGAACACCCAAAACACAAGCGAAGGGAATTTGGAACCGAATTGGAAAGGTCCATAACAAATTATCAGGATTACAGGTAAAGGTTCGTACAAACTCAAAGCAGGGAACAATGCACAACTACCGAATAACTGGAACGTGACCCACTTAAAATGATACTACTGCTAAGGTACGACCTCATTCATTTTTTTTAATATATTATGAATTGGACTAACACTTGCAGGCAACAACCAAAGGATGATGTAGTTGTTAGGCCTAAAAGCACACGTCACACTCTTTTTCCCTTGAACCGGTTTTTTCCCAAATGGATTTTCTAGCAAGGTTTTTAACGAGGCAACAATAAATTGTGCTAACTTAAAGTCGAAGACCGATTTTACATCGGAGTCAATGGTTACAGAAATAGTATCCAAGTCCACTCGAAGATCGATCTCGAATAGTGGAGGCCATCACACTCGGGTCATGATTTTTAGCAAGGAAGGAATCTATGTGCTCGAACAAGGCTCGATGGTTAGGATTCATTATAAGGGCTAAGCGGTCAAATGAACTGTGCTCGCGTAGGTCACCCCGGTCACAATACGAGCTTTTATACAATCTTGTACATTACACATAAATGAAAAAAACTTTCTACTTTGCTAACAAACACTCTTTGCTTCTTAAAAGTATCGAGCCCAAGGGCTACTCCTACATGAGACCTATCGAGCCCAAGGGCCACCCCTGTCCGAGCCCAAAGGGCTAACCCCACTCGGGGACTGCCATCCTTGATAAGTTCAGACAGCTCGAGTTACCAAAACCTGGAGGCACAAAACCTATTAGGCAATGCCCAGACCTAAAAGGCTACGACCACCATAAAAATGGTTTGAAGACGTCCGAAGCCCGTAATCAAAATATAAGGCCTTCAACAAAATTCCAAACATGTTCAAAGGTTACCCTCAGCAAAGATATAGTCTAAAAATATTTAAACAAGCATCTCGGGGAAAGCTTCCGATCACTCCGAGCCCCCATAAGTTTTAAGCAAAACTTGTTTCGAGGACAAGTCTTGTTCGGAGCTCCGAAAAATGACTTATTACCATGTTTGATTCCTTGCTAAGTTATTTGAAATATTTGTGATTAGGATGCTAAGAATAATTGACTTCAAAATTGCCAAAAAGGGAAAAAACTCTATACATTCCGGAATGTCTTTACAAAGGCCAATGAAAACGACCTCAACAAAACAAATGTACAAGATACAAAAACAAAGACAAAAAAAATCCTAAGGCATCTACGCCTGATATTCACCAGGACCCGACTCGTCACCAGAGCCGTCGGCGCCTTTTTCATCTTCGGGTTCTTCGGAGCCTTCTTCATCGTTGGGTTCATCTAGCTTTTAGGACTCGACCTCAAGTCATTTTACCTCCTCGATCTTGGCAAATAGGTTGAAGCCTCGGGCATAGATGTCTTCGAGTGTCTCCCTTTAAGACAACCGCTTCACGTACTCAACAGTGTCTTTCAGGCGGGCCTCAGATGCCTCGATATTGGACCTATACTGGGCCACCATCTCTTCAGCATCGGCGGAGGTTGTGCATATCTGAGCCTTTATAGCTTCACATTCACTACCGAGGGCATCCCGTTCTGACAGGGTCGAGTTCAGTTGAGCTCGGAGTTCTACGTTCAGCTGGGATCACTTATCGGCCTTCTCTTTTGCCACTCGAAGCTGAACTTCCACCGAAGACAACTTGATATGGGCAGTCTCCATTAGGGGTGTTCATAAAAATCCGAAAACCCGAACCAAATTGAAAACCTAACCAAACCGACTAAAAACCGATACTTTTTAGGTTTGGTTTAGTTTTGGTTTTAAATTTTAAAAACAGCTCAAATTTGGTTTGGTTTTGATTTTAATAAAAAAATAATCGAAAAAACCGAACCGAACCGACTATAAAAGTAGCTATATAAATTTATTATTACAACTATATATATGTATAATTGTATATAAAGTTTCTGAAATTTTATGGTACATGTTAGTCAGTTGTATTTTTAGTCTAGTTCTTTGCTATTATAATAATCTAATTCTTTGCCTTCTAGTTTAATTGGTAGTTTTCTTTTGCTAAGTACAAGAATTTATTTCATGTTAAAAATAATTAATTTTTAATTGAGTAATTAAATTATTCATCACTATTTGAGTTAATTATCATCAATATAACTTGGTAAATGATATATTTCTCAAAGAGCAATTAGTTTGATAGTGTTACATTCAAAATATAGTCGTCGGAATATGCGTTTGGTAGTGTATGTCTCATATTTAAAAAAAATCGATAAATAACCGAAAAAACCGAAAAATCGACAAAACCCGACAAAAATCGAATCGATAAAAAACCGAATTAATTGGTTTGGTTTGGTTCCAATATTTGAAAAACTGACTTACTTGGCTTGGTTTTTTTTTAGGGAAAAACTGACCCAAACCGAACCATGAATACCCCTAGTCTCCTTCTCCGAGTCCAGCATGTCCATTTTGTTTTTCCACCCGTCGGCCATCACTTGGATCTCATCCATCTCCCTACGGAGTTGGTCGATCTGGTCGATCTTTTATTGGACCTATGAAGTATTGTTGTTAGACTCTACGAGCGGACCTTCGTTTCTAACTTCAAAAACTTTTACCTTTTCCAGCAAGTCGGCATGATCCTTTTGATCCACATCTAGATAGGCTTGGAGGTTCTTTGCTACCCCCTCCTGCTGCTCGCTAAGAAGCCTGTACATGTCCATTTTCTGGGCAAACTACTTAATCTCGAACTCGATTTGATTGAACTCGACCCGGTACCGAAGGAAGCTCTTGTGATTAGGTCAAAGGCCTACAAAAGGATGAAAAACATGAGAAGTATAAAAACCTAAGTAAAGACTCGAAGGGTTATAATGATGCCTTACCCGATTCAGGGTCTGTTGCGCTTCGTTGAACAGGCATGGTACGTCTACCTCGTTAATCTTTGCCGGGTCCTCTTCAGTCACTAGGCATCAGATGAGACTTGCTACTCCCACGGGAGCAGAAATAACCGGGGCATCCTCCGGGATAGTGATGATTATTGACCTCTTGCGGCCGGGATCTACACTAGGGGCAGGGAATTGGTTGACTAACTTCGGGCTCAAATTCAGCCCACCGACTTCTGAAGACAACTTCTTTCTCGCCACTTCCAAGTTACTCAGTTCAGAAAAATCCTCCAAGACAGACGAGTCCACACCGTCAAAAAAGGAATAAAGGGGATTGCCCGCATCGTGAGTCCCTTCGTTAGACCTCTCATTTCACCCTCGGGGGATGTCGGCATGTGGACTATGAAAAGTTTATCTTCCTCGGGCTCATCTCTGAGCCAAAAAGCTCGAGAGCTAGAACTTTTCATTGGCTTACTGACCAACCCTTTTTTTGGTTTTTTCTTCTCTGAGCTCGGGGAGCCCGGAGCCTTCCTTTTCTTCTTTCCTCCTGCTGTAGCCGTAAGCTGCCCTAGAGCGGAGGGGTCAATGGACAGATCCTCGTCCCCTACTGAAGGCCTAAGCTCAATGGTCTTAGTCAAACCTTCAAAAGGAAAAGTGAAGCAAAAAGGGTAAATACAATGCGAATGGGAGAGCCAGATATTACCTATTCGATGAAGGGTCTTACCGTGAGAACGAGCCTCCCAGCGGCCCCTCGAGAGTTTGCGCCATAAGTGTTCGGAATAAGTCATCTAAGAACATATGCCCTCGATCCACTCCTTGAGCCGAAGGATAGCATTTGGGACCCGAGTGATGGCTGCACCACTACAAATACCAGTGAGAAAAGAGGAGATGGAGGTAAAATAGTGTTAAAAGGGAAACTATACTTATGAGATGTGTTCCACTTCTCGGAGAATGGCATGAGTTCGGAGGGAACCAAGTCTTCGGTCTTCACCCGAACGAAACATCCCTGCCAGCCCCGATTACGGTCCTCATCGATGCTAGAGAATGGAGCTTTGGTGGCCTGACGTGTGAGCTTTATTAGTCCCCCTTGGAAGATTCGGGGACTGTATAGGCGGAGTAAGTGATCGATGGTGAACCGACGGGATTCAGTCTTCTTCACGAAATAACGAAGGAGGATCACGATCCTCAATCGCGACGGGTGGGTTTAACTGAGGCATACGTCGTACCTCTTGCAGAAACCCAAGATAATCGGGTCCACCGGGCCTAATGTGAAGGGACAAGTGTAAATACTTAGATACCCCTCCATGTAGGTAATGATGGCGTCTGTAGGCTCGTGGACTACTACGTCCTTACCCGCCCAGTTGCAATCCTCTTGGACTGCGGGGAAGACGTCTTCGGTAATGGAGCATATATACCTTGATACTCCTTCGCCCTAGCCCTGTACCGACGAGGGCTTCTCAACCTTAAAGTCATAGGTAACCGAACAACCCCCGGGGACGAACATTTTCAAGGGAGGCTCAACAGTTGGTTCATCGATAGTCGCGCCAAAAGCGGGCCTCTCGAGTACGACCACATTGGGAGTGGTCTCCTCGACCTATTGGGGAATAGATTTGGAAATTTTAGCCATTGTTATCTAGAAAAAGCTTGAAAAGTATGAAGAAAGGTTGAAAGAATAAAAGTCAAGTGCGCTGATTTGGGTAAAAATCATGTAAAAACTTGCAACTTACTGAGAAGTCTTGAAGAACAGAGATAAAAAAAACATTAGTGTGTGAAGAAGGGTAGTGATATCTTGAAAACTCGAAGGTAGAATGTAACGACCCGGCCGATTGTTTTGAGTATTACAACCCTGTTTCCCCATTTACTTCTCAAATTGGGCTTTAAAGTTATTGTGTGACTTGCCGGGGTAATTGGTTCGGGCCCAGTGAGATTTTGGAATGAATTGGAACATTTAGTTCCAAGGTTTAAAGCTTAAGTTAAAATAGTGACCGGATGTCGATTCTTCAAGAATATGTGGTATCATATTAAGCGAATGAGCTACAAATTCAGTTTTTATTGAAGTATTAGATCCGTATTGAAATTATGGAGCCATAGCAAAAAAAATCGTTAAATTCGGACATCGTATGTGAGAGTTATGCCCATTTCCGTGTCGGGAATAATTTTCCATTGCCGCGAGCGCCCAGGGTAGCGTGGGGCGCTAGCCCTGGCGCTGGAAATTTTGGGAGGCTGGAAAATGCGCCACAGGCAGCGCCCCACGCTACCTGTGACGCCCGAAACATCTGAGGGTCTATAAAAAGGGGTTCTTGCCATTTTTACTCATTTTTGAGTTTATAGAGCTCGGTTTAGGCGATTTTTGGGCGATTTTCACGGGAAAATATTGGGGTAAGTGTTCCTTATACTATATTGATTATATTTTATGATTTCATACTCATTTACATTATGAATCCATGAATTTATGGAGGAAAAATTAAATTTTTATAAAATCTTCCAAAAATATAAAATGAAGATTTTAAGGTCAATCCGATGTCGGATATTTGATAATTTTTGTATGGTTGGACTCATATCGGAACGGGTGTTTGGATTTCATAACTTTTGTCGGGTTCCGAGACGTGGGCCCCACGGGCAATTTTTGAACTAAATTTCGGGAAAAAAAAGGAGGGAGAAAAAAAAAGGGAGGAAGGAATTGAGAGAAATTTATTTTCTTCTTTTAGGATAAGGAAATTTCTACTTGTGTCATTCTTTCTTCGTCCTTCTTTCGAAAGAATCAGCAGCTTCACCACCCAAAAACAACCTTTAAACCTCCATAGAACAGCCCTTTTAATACCATAAACTACCATCCAAACCCAGTCGAAACAGTGAGGTTTTTAGTTGAGGTCGTCGGCGAGTGTCGATGCTCCGATTGAGGTCTTGCGTGCGGTCTGAATGAGTTTAAGATTCAAAGCTGTAAAATCGTAAAGTTTTAGATCCAACTTTTGAGGTCCACTTCTTATCTTGTTTTGATTAATGATATGAGTTGCTTATTTTTCTTTTGGTGTTCTTTGGTGTTCATTTATATATTGAATGAATGAAATTATTCTCTGTTAAACATGCCAATTTTTGAGCTTTCTCTTTATATATTTATTTTAGTTCATTAGAATGTTCTCTTAAAAAAAGATTCATCCATGAATAGTTTAATTAAATTTGCTAATTAATAAGTGAGTTGTGATTGTTCATAAAAAAAATCTCATTGAAATGGAAGCTCAAGCAATGTTATATCTCTATTTGGTTATTTAGTCATTCATGTGTTAATAAATGAGCTTTAGTAGTTCCATCTTTATTTTAAATTAAACTGTCAATTGTCTAAAGTATAGAGTTAAGTTGTTAAACAAGTTTAACTAGAATTATGTCACTGGTGAAGATCCAATGTTTGGGCCTAGACACATTGGTTGTTGAAGGAAGTGGAGTTGTGAGGTAACTATTAGCTAATGAAAAAAGTTATTTTATTTTTGGGCCAAAACTTGAAATCTGCTATACAATGGCCCATTTTTGTAGTTCTTGAATAATTAATTTAATCCATTTCATGCTTTTCTACAATTACATACTCTTATGACTTTACAAATCCCAAATTAATTTAAGACAAATAATTCATAAACTTCGTAGCTTGATTTAGGCGCGATTAATAAATTATCGTGGCCATGGGTACGGTTCCTGTGGCATGGTCACGATACGTAAATCCCAATTCGAGTGCGCGTTTCACGCGACTTGACAATAATTTTAAATAATAATAATAAATATGTTATAAATCGCGCGTGCGTTTCACGTGGCGCGGTTTGCAATGTGTACCAAACGATAAGTGTACAATATCGTAACTTGTTTAAGAAATAACTCCATAATTACTAAAAATCGATTTAAATACATAATTAAAAGCGATCAAAGGTAAAATGCACAATAGGTTTAAAAAGTAATAAATCAGATAATTAAAAAGTGAAAAAATAATTTTAAAAAATCAGATAATTAGGCCAAGTATTAATTGTTAAGCGATCGTGCTAAAATCACGGAACTCGGGAGTGCCTCACACCTTCTCTTGGGTTAACAGAATTCCTTACCCGATCTTCTGTATTCGCGAACCATAAATAGAGTCAATTTCCTTGATTTGGGATTTTAAAATAAATCGGTGACTTGGGACACCATAACTTATTCCAAGTGGCGACTCTAAATTAAATAAATAATCTCATTTCAATTAATGTCACTTTAATTAGAAAATCTCCCTACCCCTATTCCCTAGGAAAAAAGAGGTGTGACAGCTCTGGCGACTCCGCTGGGGAAACGAACCCAGAACTTCTCGTTCAGGGTTCAGAATTCGAGCTTAGATGACTTCTATACTTGGTTTTTATTTATTATCTGATTTTTTACGTGTTTGAGCCTAATGTGCTAATTGTTGCTCTTTACCGCTCTGATATTGCCGTGAACTATATATAAACTGTTACGAAAACCCTTATTCTCTCTGAATCTTCTAAATCTTTTGGGAAGCGTGCACTTCGCGTGGCTTCTTTTCTGTTAGGGTCATACCCTAATTTTTGAACGAGGATCGGACAAGTTGCAAAGCCGGTGAAGCTTCTGTATTCCCGGTACGCTGTCCCACTTCGGCTCGAGTTGTCCGCTCGTATAAACCAGGTCTAGAATAATACACCCTAGGATTTAAACTTAGAATAACATAGTCTCATGCCGGATCCCTAGTAGGAACGTTTGTTTGCATCACGTGCATTTGACTTTGAGGACTCAACACATGGGTTGGGTCCGTCTAGGACAGATGTACCCTATTTAAAAAGACCATCCTGATGCATCTTACGTGCTACTTGCGCATTTGTTTGTGTCGGCTTGCATGATGACCGGCTTCTAGAATAGGGAAAGAAAATAAATTTTAAAAAAAAAGAGAAAAAAAGAAAGGAAAAAAAAAACAAGAGTGAGAGATAGGTATTTTAAAAAACAAATCTGAAAATCTGCCTAAATTTTGAAAAACAAAAAATAGAGAAAGAAAATAAGCCAATGTTTTCAAAAGTCATGATTCTCCTGTTCCGTCAAAACTAACCGAACTACGCGGGTCTGATTCTCAACGGATATGAGATACGTAGGTAAACCTCATCTGTTCCGACCCACAATTTGTGAAAAATCCAAAAATATTTTCCTTTACCTCGTTCTTTAGAAAAGTTTTTCTTTGAGACCCCAATTTTAAAATAAATTCAAAAATATTTTCTTTTCTTCTAAAAATCCAAAAATATTTTTAAAAGTTTAATATTTCCTTTCTTCTTTCAAAATTCCCAAATTAAATAAATTAACAAAAAATCGAAATTAAAAAAAAAACATATTTTCTATCTTTTTAGAAGTGTTTTTCCAAAATATTCTTTAAAAACAAAATCAAAAATCAAAAATTAAAAAAGTATTTTTCTTTCCTTTTTAGAAGTCTTTCTTTTCAAAAATTTTCAAAAAAAAAAAAACAAATTAAAATCAAAAAAGAAATCTTCAATTATAAGCCTTTCATTCAGAAAAATAAAAGGAATTCAAAATCCAAAACAAAAATGAGTTAGTTTATTTATTTTATTCCTAAACTGACCAAACTACGCAGGTCTGATTCTCACCGGATATGAGATACGTAGGCAAACCTCATTGGTTCCGGCCCCAATTTTTAAAAATCCAAAAAACAATTCCTTTAATTCATTCTTTAGGAGTCATTTCTTAGAAAAATCCAAACAAATAAAAGATAAGAAATTTTGTTAAACCCAAAAATATTTTTTCTTTGTAGAAGACTTTCATTCGAAAAAAAAAAACAAATCAAATCAAAATCCAAAAAAATATTTTCCACCATTTTTAGAAGTCTTTTGCCCACAAATTCAAAAAAAAATCAAAAATCAAAAATCCAAAAATGCTTTCTTTCCTATTTAAAAGCCTTTCCTTCGAAAATTCCAAAACAAAAAAATTAAATACAAAACAATATATATATATATATATATATATTAAAAAACAATTATATTTTTTTTCTAAACACTTTCATAATTTGAGTGTTGTAAAAAGTAAGTAAAAAAAAGTTAGTTTATTTAATTCATTTTTAATTTTTCTGAACTACGTAAAGATCTTATTCATGCGACGTCATGATACATAGATAATACTCATCTGATTCGATCATAGCCATAAACAAATTGAGTGAAAAAATAAATCGAAAAAAGAAATTGAATAAAAAAGAAAGAAAGAGTGACAAAACAAAAAGAGAAAGAAAAAGAAATCAAGATATGAAAAAAAAAATCAAAACAAACCATCAAAAAAAAAGAAAAGAAAAAAAAAGTCTCCCGAGATGGAATCAGTTCACCTGTGTTGGTGAATCATTCTCGAGCTTATTCTAAAAGCAAGTCAGGCTAGGTCTACTGCAGCCATTAGCCCCGAACAGGCCAAACCCCGAGTCCCCTTGCACCGAGCTGATGCTAGATATAAATACCACTCCGGAGCAGTGGGACATGATACTGAAGATTGTTTGACTCTTAAAAAAGAAGTGGAAGAAAAGGACCCTAATATGATGAACAATCCTCTGTCTACTTACACCAATATGCCATTAGTCAGAATGATTTGTGAAGATGAAGAATTTGATCCGGCACGGAAGTCCATTGCAGCCATTGCCGAGACAAAAAAAAACCCAAAAAACGGTCACCAAGCCTGAAAGTTTCCTATCAGACGGGAGTCTCGGTAGCTAGTATTGCTATCCTTTCTGCGTCTGGATTATCTCAAGGTGTGATCCAGATGTTTTACTTTATTGACTTACTTTTCGATGTAAACCCTTCTATCTTCAAAAAAAAATTTAAAAAAAAGCAAAAAAAAAAAGAATAAAAAAATCAAATAAAATTAATATTTCATTGTCTAGGAATGTCTATTTTTTTTTAAATCTTGTCACTTTTCTTATTCTCTTTTTAGTTTTGATTCATGCAGATTTTAATAACATGACATGCTTGCGGACTTCATGACTAGATCCTAAAACTCTGTCAGACTTCGAAATAATGAATCAAGAAGCAGAATGTAATGAAGATGAGGTTAAGGAAATAAAACAAAAAATCGGAACAATATGAGAATAAGCATATGCCAAGCCCGATTGAAACCTACAGAAGTTGAAATTCCCACTCTCCGGGTCATTGTCAAAGCCGAGATTGAAGATAAAGATTGGGTCACGAACCGATTCGAACAATTGACACTGATTGATAAAAAGCGATTGGCCACAATTTGCCATGGGCAGTTGTACCAACAAAGAATAACTCGTGTCTACAACAAAAAAGTGCGGCATAGGAAATGTGAAATAGAACAACTCATTGTGAGACGTATCCTCCCACCTCATGAAGAAGCTAAAGGAAACATGGCTACAAATTGGAAAGGTCCACACATTGTAACGAGAGTACTGCAAAAGAGAGTGTTGTACCCGGGAAGCAACAAAGGAAATGCCCATGAAACAACTGTCAATGCGGATGCAGTCAAAAGGTACTATGTTTGACCCTCTATGTGGCATTAATGTTCTATGGTTGGGATGACGAAGGCTTTTATTCTCGCTATCCAAACATCATTAACCCTTTTGCTAACCATTTTGTGCTGGTTACCTTTCTTTGATTACCCTCTTTGGAACCTGAAGAAGTTATTAAAAAAACAAGAAAGAAAAAAGAGAAGAAAAACAAAACAAAGAAAAAAAAAGAGAACGAAGAAGAAAAATAAAACAAAACAAAAATCCAAACAAGTTCATGTTTCTTAAACTACGTTCGACTTGATTCTGAAAGGATACGTAGGCAGCCTCTCTCTGGGGTTTAGTCACACCAAAATAAAAATCCACAATTCCCCAAAAGTGAATATGGGGTAGACGTTATAATAGGGTTGGCGATGGTTTTGTCTGAAAGGTTTCAAAATTGTAATTTAATCCAAATCCTTTTTCACCCAAGTCCTTTTCAAAGTCCTTCCGATCAAGCAACGAGAAATACTCAAGAATTGAAGGATGCAACCACTTGGATCTGATACAATTAAATGAGAGAAATAAAATGAGAGAGTCTTAATGGTGAAAACCTTCACGGGCACCGTAAGGCGGTGGTAAATAGAAAAATTAAAATGAGAATCTTGTTAGTGAAAACTCGCAAAGAGTACTATAAGGCGATGGTAAGAAGAGAAATGAGAGAGGTCAACTGGTGAAAACCCGCAAAGGGTGCCATTGATCGAAAAGGGGATCCTCACAACCATCGGTATCGACAGAGTCCTGGCAAGGTTTCTCAATTTTGAGGTATAAGTTATGATGAATTTCTGAGAGTTGGACGGTTTGCGTAGATCAGACATCTAGTCCAAGAGGCATGTCATGTTCATTGAAGTCTGCATGCACTCCAGATAAGTCCGTTTTTTTTTCTCTTTCCCCGAAAGGGATACCTCTTGTTTAAATTCATTTGTCTATTCCATTGCTTGTTTTTCTTTGAATCCCTTTCGGTCTAACTCTGTTCCGAAACTAAGACAAAGAAAGGATGGCAAGATTGATTTACAAGGTTTTTGTCTGATACGAGCCAATATTCAAGAAGGCACCCAGCCTCGGCAGGTGCATCGAGTCGACTCCGACTGGTTATGATGGCCGATGTTTCAAAATCACAATTCCTGAAAAGAAAGGAAAATCAAAGTCGAATGCCCACAAAGACAAAATAAAGTTGAAAGGTTAAGTCCCACGTGACTAACTGTCATGGCGAAGTCCGAAAAAGCCAAAGTTTCTCCAGGGTCAGAAGTGCAATCGATATTCACGAAACAACCAGCTGCAGCTGAAAGGGCGGAGACCAAGTTACTGAAACAATCAAGGCCACAAAACCAACCACCGTTTCAAACTGACAAATTATTTTTTGTTTGAAAAAATAGGAAACAGGTGCTATACAAAGCAACCTTGCAAGAAACAGGTGCAACCAAAAATAAACCGCGCGGAGACTAAAATAGCTCTGCAGCAACAACCACTCCAGAAAAAGGAAGTCTTCTCCAAATTCTTTCCCGGATTTTACTCATTCTCTTAAATAAAAGAAAAACAAAATCAAAATCATGGTAGTATAGGGTCTCCAATTCCTAGTCTCTTTTACAACATAGGATCCCCACTCCCTAATTGATGATTTTTGGACATAGGGTCTCCACTCCCTAGTCTCTTTTCCAACATAGGGTCTCCACTCCCTAGTCTCTTTTCCAACATAGGGTCTCCACTCCCTAGTGGATGTTATTTTAGACATAGGGTCTCTACTCCCTAGTCTCTTTTCCAACATAGGATCTCCACTCCCTAGTTGATGTTTTAGACATAGGGTCTCCACTCCCTGGTCTCTTTTCCAATATAGGGTCTCCACTCCCTAGTTGATGTTTTAGACATAGGTCTCCACTCCCTAGTCGCTTTTCCAACATAGGGTCGCCATTCCCTAGTTGATGTTTTTAGATATAGGATCTCCACTCCCTACTCTTTTTTCCAACATAGGGTCTCCACTCCCTAGTTGAATTTATTTTGGATATAGGGTCTCCACTCCCTAGTCTCTTTCCCAACATAGGGTCTCCACTCCCTAGTTGATTTTATTTTAGACATAGGGTCTCCACTCCCTTGTCTCTTTTCTAACATAAGGTCTCCACTCCTTAGTTGATTTTATTATAGACATAGGGTCTCCACTTTCTAGTCTCTTTTCCAACATAGGGCCTTCACTCCCTAATTGATTTTATTTTAGACATAGGGTCTCCATTCCCTAGTCACCCTTTCTAACATAGGGTCTCCACTCCCAAGTTGATTTTATTTTAGACATAAGGTCTCCAATCCCTAGTTTCTTTTCCAACATAGGATCTCCACTCCCTAGTTGATTTTATTTTAGACATAGGGTCTCCACTCCCTAGTCTCCTTTCCAACATAGGATCTCCACTCCCTAGTTGATGTTTTTAGACATAGGGTCTCCAATCCCTAGTCTGCTTTTCTAACATAGGGTCTCCACTCCCTAGTTGATGATATTTTAGACATAGGGTCTCCAATCCCCAGTCTGTTTTCCAACATAGGGTCTCCACTCCCTAGTTGATTTTATTTTAGACATAGGGTCTCCACTCCCTAGTCGCCCTTTTCAACATAGGGTCTCCATTCCCTAGTTGATTTTATTTTTAGACATAGGGTCTCCATTCCCTAGTCGTCTTTTCTAATATAGGGTCTCCACTCCCTAGTTGATTTTATTTTAGAAATAGGGTCTCCACTCCCTACTCGTCTTTTTCAACGCAGGGTCTCCATTCCCTAGTTGAGTTTATTTTAGATATAGGGTCTCCACTCCCTAGTCGCCCTTTTCAACATGTGGTATCCACTCCCTAGTTGATTCTATTTTAGACATAGGGTCTACACTCCCTAGTCTCTTTTCCAACATAGGGTCTCCACTCTCTAGTTGATTTTATTTTTAGATATAGAGTCTCCACTCCCTAGTCGCCTTTTCTAATATAGGGTCTTCACTCCATAGTCTCCCTTCCAACATACTGTATTTACTCCCTAGTTGATTTGATCTTAATTGAAGGGTGCACCACTCCGTGATATCTTTGCCAATATAGGGTATCCCATTTATTTTCCCAATATAAGGTACACAAATCCTTAGTTGAGACATCATTTTGACAATAAAGGAACACCATCCAAAAAAATCAGCATGACTTTTTTGGGGTACACCACTCCCGACCTTTTATTGCTTTCAATAAAGAAGTAGTTTAGAATTTTGTTATAATAACTCACGAAATTTTCCTAGTGCAAACTGGGGCAGAAAAATTTCGTCTGTTTGTTTGTTTTGGTATCTGAGTAGGTTTTACCTCGAGGCACAAGGTTCGAGATGACCAAAAGAAGAAGTCCCAATTCAAAAAAACAAATGAATCCAAAATGCAAAAGTAGTTGAAAAGATGTGGAATGCTCAAGACATGACTGAAGCCACGAGGATTTGAGTCCCGTTTTGATTAGAAGAAGCTATAAAACAATGAGCTAGAACCTATAGCTAGCGAGCATCAAGGTTTAGATCAGAGTCTGCATGAAGCACCAGTCAAGACTCGAGATCAAGTTTCAGAAGACTCATAGATATGAATCTTGTAACTCATAACTGATAGGCTTGTTTAGTTTCTTTTTTATTTTGATATAATAGCGGGACCGCGGACCGGAGCCTCGACGGAACCTCACTCGACTCCTCAACTCATCATTCCACCATTTCTCCTCGAACTACACGCGACCCGATTCCCATATAACCCGAAATATGTATGTTGTCCAAAACCAGGACTCGGTTGCACTCTATCTTTTATTTTTTTTCCTTTTGAATAATGATTTGGTCACAAATTAGTCACATGGCTCACCTAGTCTTTGCCTGAAAACTCTTCATGTTTCCAAGNCAATAAAAATTAATTAAATTTTTTAATTAATTTTAAAATAAAATTCGGATGGGAATTAAAAAATAGGAAAAGTATAAATATAAAATTAAAAAGTAAAAGTAAAAGTAGGTGAAAATCATTTAATAAAAAAAAGTAAAAGAAAGTGGAAAATTAAAAAAAATAAAAGTAAAAGAATGTGGAAATTTAAAAAAATAAAAATTAAAATAAATTTGGAATTAAAAAATAAAAGTAAGAGTATTTGATTTTTTTTAATAAAATTACAAGTAAGTGGAAATTAAAAAAAAAAGTAAAATAAGTGGGAAATAAAAAAAGAAAAGTAAAAAAAAAGGGATTTTTAATATATTAAAAGTAAAAAAAAGTGAGAAATTAAAAAATAAAAGTAAAGGAAAGTGGGGAATTATTTTTTTATTTTTTAAAAGAAAATGAGAAGTGGGAATTCTTTTTAATTAAAAAATAAAAATAAAAAACTGAAAATTAGGAAATTATTTCTATAAATAAAAGAGAAATGTGAGGGGGGGAAAAGGAGGGAGAAAAAAAAAGGAGGAGAGAATTGAGAGAAATTTATTTTCTTCTTTAGGATAAGAGAATTTCTACTTGTGTCATTCTTTCTTCGTCTTTCTTTTGAAAAAACCAGCAACTTCACCACCCAAAAACAACCTTTAAACCTCTATAGAACAGCCCTTTTAATACCATAAACTACCATCCAAACCCAGTCGAAACAGTGAGGTTTTTAGTTGAGGTCGTCAGCGAGTTTCGATGCTCCGTTTGAGGTCTTGCGTGCGGTCTGAATGAGTTTAAGATTCAAAACTGTAAAATCGTAAAGTTTCAGATTCAACTTTTGAGGTCCACTTCTTATCTTGTTTTGATTAATGATATAAGTTACTTCTTTTTTTGTGTGTGTTCTTTGGTGTTCATTTATATCTTGAATGAATAAAATTATTCTCTGTTAAACATACTAATTTTTGAGCTTCCTCTTTATATATTATTTTAGCATGTTCTCCTAAAAAAGGATTCATCCATGAATGGTTTAATGAAATTTGCTAATTGATAAGTGAGTTATGATTGTTCATAAAAAAAAATCTTATTGAAATGGAAGCTCAAGCAATGTTATGTCTCTATTTGGTTATTTAGTCATTCATGTGTTAATAAATGAGCTTTAGTAGTTCCATCTTTATTTTAAATTAAACTGTCAATTGTCTAAAGTATAAAGTTAAGTTGTTAAACAAGTTTAACTAGAATTATGCCACTGGTGAAGATCCAATGTTTGGGCCTAGATACATGGATTGTTGAAGGAAGTGGAGTTGTGAGGTTACTATAAGCTAATGAAGAAAGTTATATTATTTTTGGGCCAAAACTTGAAATCTGCTAGGCCCATTAATCTCATACAATGGCCTCGTTTTGTAGCTCTTGAATAATTAATTTAATCTATTTCATGCTTTTCTACAATGACATACTCTTATGGCTTTACAAATCTCAAATTAGTTTAAGACAAATAATTTATAAACTTCATAGCTTGCTTTAGGCATGATTAATAAATTATCGTGGCCATGGGTACGGTTCCTGTGGCATGGTCACGATACGTAAATCCCGATTTGAGTGCGCGTTTCACGCGACTTGACCATAATTTTAAATAATAATAATAAATATGTTGTAAATCGCGCGTGCGTTTCACGTGGTGCGGTTTGCAATGTGTACCAAACGACAAGTGTACGACATCGTAACTTGTTTAAGAAATAACTCCATAAATACTAAAAATCGATTTAAATACATAATTAAAAGCGGTCAAAGGTAAAATGCACAATAGGTTTAAAACAAGTAATAAATCATATAATTAAAAAGTTAAAAAATCAGATAATTAGGCCAAGTATTAATTGTTAAGCGACCGTGCTAAAACCACGGAATTCGGGAGTGCCTCAAACCTTCTCTCGGGTTAACAAAATTTCTTACCCGGTTTTCTGTGTTCGCGGACCATAAATAGAGTCAATTTCCTTTATTTGGGATTTTAAAATAAATCGGTGACTTGGGACACCATAACTTATTTCAAGTGGCGACTATGAATTAAATTAATAATTCAATTTCGATTAATGTCACTTTAATTAGAAAAAATCCCTACCCCTATCCCCTGGGAAAAAGGAGGTGTGACAGTGCATATGTCGTTTCTCGTCGTTTCAATAAACTTACTCTCCGACAAACGAGGGGACTATCTTTATACGGGTGAAACTAGCCCATTAGACACCTCGGTTCTCGATGAAGTAAACGGAGCAAAGACGTGATTGTAAAGAACAGAAATCGGGGCAAGGACCCCCTCGAGTCAGGGTCCGAAAAAAATACCTGCCCTCGGAAGAATCGGGGCTACATCCCCCAGGTCCGATTCGAATCCCAAAACTTCGGAGAGCATTATCAGATAATCGAGAACGACTAACAAAGGGTCGTGATATCCGTGCCCAATCGGATGTCACGGCGTGAATCTCGGCACGTATCGGCAGAAAATTAGTGATTAGCAAAACGAAAGATTTTTACCTTTTATGAAATTGTACTTAGGGTAAAACTCTCCTACTATATAAAGGGGAGCCTAACTATTCATTAGACACATTCTAACACACATATCAAGGCAATATACTCTTATTTTCTCTGTTATTCTAAGTTGTTACTTTTGTTCATCAGTTCTTCATTATTGTGAGCCTGGGATCGAAGACAGATATTTCATTAAGCTGTTATTGAGTCCAGGATCACTCCCCTTAATTAATTTGATAATTTATTACATTCGTTATCTGTTTAATCTAACACTACTTATCATTTGTATTGAATTAATTTGCATATCTTTAAAACCACATATAAATTCAATTGTTATCAATTTTTTAGGATAAACAAGTTAAACATGCGAATAATATGTTAAGAGACCACTTAATTACCCTAAATATTATTCCTTATTATTAAACATATATATGAATCAACCATTTGACCTTTCTTCAAGCATGAACAAATGTGCAAGAATTGTTTCCTTATTTAATTTGGAAGTAATAATCAATTCGACCTTTCTTTGACGAACCTTCATATAGTTTGAAAGTGGATCAGTCAAATTATAGTTTTATAAGGGTAATTGAGTACTTTAAGAAATTATAAAAATGATTAACGGCAAAGGGGTCATAATAGTTAGTGGAAATGGGACCCACTAGACTGAACCTACCGCAGAGTCAAAGCTATCGGTCTGACCTGGCCCCACATCACAATTTCACGTGCTGAATGCTTCAGCCCCCTAGTCAATCTTCCCGCCTTGAAAAACGTGGAAAGTGGGTCCCATTTTGCCACAGTCATCTGACACCTGTCAGGAAACACCACGCTCCCATTTCCCAAATTTGTTTACACTAATTTCTTTTTTTTTTTGCTACGTTGAATAATAGAATCATTTCGTTTGTTTGAACTTAATTATATTTTGTTTGCAGGAAATTGATAGTCAAGTGTAAAATTTACTAGTTCATGATGAATTATCGTAATAGAATAGAATATTTTTTATTATATATTTATTTTATTTTTATTTTTATTTTTTTAACTAAAAAAATATGATCAATAAGACTTTGTATAACCAACTCCAACGTATTTCGAATCTCGTGAAAAAAAAAAAAAAATTTATGAGTTTCATTTTCATAAAATCGTATATTATTAAATTATTTTTTAAATAAATATAAATAACATCTCATAAGAAATTAAATTCCTAACATAAAATTTAGAAAAGTAAGCTAATACAATAAGTAAAAATATATTAATAAGGTAAAAAATTTTGTACGGTATGTTTGATTGAAATCTTTTTCATATTTAGCAATTATAACAATTTATGTCTATATTGCCCTTATTATAGACCCCTACCACCACCAGGTACATAATTAAGTAATTTATTACCAAAAAATATCTCCGATATATATATGCATTTTTTAGTTTTGTGCCAAAAATATCCTTATTGTCGTATTTTCTCCATGTTCGTTAAACATTTTTTTTAACAAACGTTTATGCAAAAGAAAAAAACTTTCTGAGTAATTGCAGTTTTCCCTATTTATGAGTCACTTTGATATCGAAATTTTTTGAACCTTTTCTAAAATTTTCTACAAAAATACGTTCTTGTTTATTTCTAAAAGGCGCGTTATCTTCAAATATTGAAAAGCTTACCTCAAGATTGTTTATATGAAGCCCAATATTTTTAAAATAATAGTAAACGAGAACACTGACTAATGGAGAATTCTCAAACACCACCTTAGATATAATAAGGCTTTATATCTAGTTAATTAAAATTTAACATTAAAATGAAAGAAAAAGGAAAAAGGGAAAGCTCAGATGCGCAAGTTTTCGCCCATAGGACAAGGGCGGAGCCCCAAATCACCGCATTGAGCGCAGATAAATCATCATAGCAAAACCATTAGAATGCACCAGCCGGGAATCAAATCCGGATTTGTACCGTGGCAAGGTACTATTCTACTACTAGACTACTAGTACTTTTTGTTTGTGACATCTTTCAGCGTTAATATGTGATCTCTTTAAGCTTAAAGGCGGAGCTAGAATTTAAAATTTATGAGTTTGAAATTATAATTATTTTAAGTTATTGGGTTCTAAATTGTTATTAATAATAATTTGTGCATATTCAATGAATTTCTTAACATAAATATAGGATTTGGACCAAATTTAATCGGACCCATAGCCGAAGGGCTAGCTCCACCCCTATAGTTACAGTGATAGTGTAGTACCTTTAACAGATTAAAATAGCACGGGCTAGCCAGTTTTCTTACTAGCATAATATACTGGAGATTGGAGCACCTCTGTATGAACTTCCAGCATATTATATTGGAATTCCAGAACACAGAAAGTTCTAGCATAATATACTGGAGATTGGGGCATCTGTGTATGAACTTCCGGCATATTATGCTGGAAATTCAGCAGACGGAAAGTTCCAGCATAATATACTGGAGATTGGAACACCAGTGTATGAACTTTCAACATATTATGTTGGAACTCCAGCACATTATGAAACAATATGTTATGTTGGAAGGTCACATATAAAAAATTCGAACTCCAACATATTATGCTACAATATTTTTCGGATTTTGAACAGTATTTTTGTTCAGATTTATCTTTACATGAAAAGTGACGAAATTTCGATTACTTTTGAAACTGTAGCTATTTTTTAATTACCACATATAAATCTGCCTATTTTTTAATTTCACCCCCTTTAACCGTATAGGCAACAAGTTTCTCCCTCATTTGTAAAATCCCATCATATATAAATGTCTACTTAGTGTAGTAGAACACTACAGTATGCAGAGGCGTATCTAATGTAGAAGCTATGTAATTGAACCCATAGCTTTCGCTCGTACCTTATATTTTTGCCAAAACGATTATCAAATCTGTACAGATAATAAATTTTAAACTCATTAAATTAGATGAAATATAATAAAATTATGAATTTTAAAACATAAAATTTAAGTTCTGAATCCGCCTCTGACCGAGTGGAAGCTGTGTTGACTGAAATTAAGCCAACGGTTTGGCCAATGTTATGATATGCTTTTTCCTGCAAATTCTGTAACCATTGATATAAGTGCATATCAGTGTACTATTACTATATCAGTGTTACTATTACTATATGAGCGCCATTTACTGTTGCCACATTCTCATGTAGATCAGCATATAATTAAGGCCTTGAAACAAATTAGGGGAAGTTTTAACTATGATTAAATTTAACCTTAAATTGGAGCTCTACTAATGAAACTCGAGTGTGAAAAGAGGTCCACATTTATTCTTAGGTTCTAAGTTTTAAGTTTTAACTATGGTTAAATTTAACCTTAAATTGGAGCACTATTAGAGGTCTATTGCCTAACGTATAATAGTAACGTTAGAGTCAAGCTTTAACCAAAGACAAAGTTAATTAATTTTAAATACTACAATAATAGATTCAATCTTTTTTTTTTACTAAATCTATATGTAGAATGATTTTTATCCCATAAATGAGTTAGGTGTAGGCAAACTAAATTCATCAAAAAAAAAAAAAATGATTTCGTCAAAGTAAAAATTTGATTTGGGTTTAGGCAGAAGTCCTTCCTCTCTATTGATTTCGAAATGTTTTAGACTCATAAAATATTACATAATCAAATACATTTATACTTATCACTTAATGAGTTTTTAAAGAGCTAATCTAACGTTAAAAAATCAATATAAATGTCAAAAAGCTCACACGTAAGTTTCTAGTTATTCAATTGTATATACCATATCAATTTCTCGGGTTGTTGGGACCAAAAATGTATTTCGATAGCAATATATAAGAGATTTTCGGATTGGGAAATAAATCTCCAAGAAAAAAGAAGTACCTCCATAAGGAAGTGGCGCCCTGCCACCGGTTCTATCATTGGTCATGTAAAACACATACATAAAGTGCCCCATACAATTTCAACGGAATATTGGCTTGCTTCGCAAGCAAGAATTGTACTTCGTGAAATCATAAGATATTTTTTCAAGTTATTCAATCGAGATAAAGCTTCGTACTGCATTGACATTGGCAACTAATGTAACCCTAGTCTAGTACTTGGCCTATGCTTAGAATGTTGCCACATGCAGTTTGATAACTATAATAAAGGAGTTTGTTGGAGCCGATAATTAAATGAAAGACATGCAACACTTACTAGAATACCTTGCAAATCATGATTTTAAGAAGGATCAGCTCGCTTATGCAAATTGCAGTTTGGCTAAATTTGTCATTCATGATTTTAAGAAAGATGTGGTATTACTATATCCATTCACTTATGCAATCAATTTGTCATTCATTATTCACTTATTCATATTACAGTTTGGCTATATTTATCATCTACATGCACAATTTGTACAATATAGTAAAAAATATAATAGTGTCAGTATCTTGGATAATTACGAAAAGATAGTTAATGTCGTATCAGGTATCTACGAATTTAAAGATTATTGATTTGATCGAATACTGTTTGATGAAAGTATCAGTACCATGTGAAATAATTGGTATACGAATACTTAATATAGTTATCATGGATCACAATTTCAAGGACTTTTAGGGGTGCTGATACTAACAGGACATGCACCAGTACACCAAAATACAAAAGAGATGCATTACTACTTATTAAAATTTAATAAATAATTTAATATATTTTTTCTCATATATGTATGAGATAATTTAAATATTTCTTAGTACCAGGCTTATCCGTCCAGCTTGAAAATATTGAAAATTAATTTTACAATTTTATTTTCATAATATATTGCATGCCTTGTGGATTATACTCACCCTTGATCCTTTCCAGAGATACTTACTCGGGCAACTAGGTGATCCTTACCATATATACATACATAGAGCAGAATCGTGCAACAGACTTACTTGCAAAGCATGTCGCTCAATAAATCGCTTTAAATTCACTTTTTATGCTTTTGCCACGGCCCAAAATTCTACCAATAGTCGTGATGGCGCCCAATTTGCTTGCTAGATAAGCCAACAGTCAACAACAACAATTTGATCCAATTATTAATTCATTGACTGATTCATGACATAAATGACAACGCGGAATAAATCTCAAATCAAAATCAATATACATAAACCAAAGACATGGTCTAATTACTACCACAACTTCTAAACAACGCCCAAAACCTAGTGTCGCATTGTCACGAGCATCTATCAAGAGTAAGTAATCTCAACCAAATAACAACATCTGTTTGAAAATTAAAATACATAGACAGATATAAACGAGTAGGAAAGAGAGACTCCATGTGCTGCGGGTTGAATCGAGTAACGCAGCTCACCACGAAATCTCCAACAAAATACTCCTACTCAGCTTAAAGGGTACTGCTAATATGGCCTCAAAACCTTTACAAGAATGTGTAGAAGAGTAGTATGAGCACAATATTTTAGTATAGAGGCGTAAAGAAGATTTTTTCTAAGCAGTGTCAATATTTATAAAAGTGCGGAGAATAAATAATATTATTTATCATATTACCTAACAAGAAATAGCCTTAGTCCATTGATTCTATTAACTCTTAAGCTAGAAGAGGTCACGAGTTCAATTCTACCTATCTACAATTATTAACAATGGAGGCTCTCTCAAATATTTGAGCAAAATAAATGATCTAGTTGAGGTTTGAACCTCCGACCTCTTAGAGTAAAATTAGGAACTTAACTAGCATGTCAAACAACAAAATATGTTAAGTGGTATCATTTACTTTACCTTATTATTTTCATATAATATTACTACATATATCTCGTAAAAATTTTCGACGACACTGCTTTGTTCCACGTGCATTTCTCCCTGACCTAGTAAGTATCAAGCCTAGCCTCGCATCCCTCCCTGACTTAGTAAGTTTCAAGTCTAGCCTCAAAAAAATAGTAACGAGTATCGATACCGACACTTACTATCAGCTCAAGCACATGAAAACATAATTAAAACATGAAATAAGACATGATATCAATCAATTCCTATTTCCTAATGTATAATAGTAATACTAGAATCGAACTTTATCGAAAGAAAGTTACTTAATTTAGAATAATACAATAACAGATTTAATAATTTTTCCTTCTCTTTTATCTACCCAAACTATGATGGCTGAATGTGTATCCCATAAATTAGTTAGGTGTGGACAATTAATTCATCAAAAAAGAAAACAAAAAAAACAAGTTGGAGATAGCCCAAGGCAATAAGTCAAGTGGGTCCCACCAAATGTATACCGCTTTTATGAGAATACCCATTTAGTACACAAAGTTCTGATCTTTTACAGCCCGAGTGGGTCCACCGCCGACGCCTTCGCCGTCCACAATCACCAATCACAGCAACCTATCAAAGTCGTAAACTTCCGAATCTCCGATCGCCGGCGACGGCGACGACGGGGTCCATTCCTTCTCCCCTTAGATCCACCAAACCAAATCTTCCCCTGCACAAATTTGCAAATTTGTCTCCTTTTTTTTTGGTTCTAGAAGCTTCCTGAAAATTATCAATCTTCGTTCGTCTCTGTATCTCAAATTAGCTCATCAAATGAACGAAGTGCTAACAGCCGCTGATGCATCTTCGAGTGCGCGGTCGTATTCATCGCAGCCGTCGATTTCACCTGCTAATGTCCCCCTCGTTTCAGCATTCCTTGCCTGTGCTATTGCTCAGTTCCTCAAGCTCTTCACCACCTGGTAAAAACGCCCGTCCTATTTTTGCTTCTTATGATATGTAATGCTAATTTTATGAGTTCATCAGAACCTAGTAGCTTTGGCTCAAAATATATCTGTTAAAAAATTCATTTAATAAGTACGAATAATAGATCTCTAACCTAGTAAATTAAGCGAACTGTCCTAAAATCCTGGTCTCGAGCCTATAAAGGTCAACCTTTGTCCGCCTTGTATTGACAGAATCAAGGTTGTCTTTTTAGTCTTTATCTGCTTATGCTTCATTATAACTCAGTAGCTTTGGCTCCGCGGTTGTATATGCGTTAAAACTCTGTTCCAATTTATGTGATAATCTCCCTTTTAGTGTGTTCCGGAAAAGAAATATTTCTATATTTAGAAACAATTTAACTTTAAACTTCCTAATTTTCCCTTAATAAGATGAATTATAGCCTCACAAATATTTCTGACTTGTTTTAGACCACAAGTTTCTAAAGTCTTTCTTTTTCTCTTAAACCAGTTGTCCAGTTAAAATGCACCACATAAATTGGGATGCAGGAGTAATAGATCCCAGTAAATTAAATGAGGTGTGGTAAAATCCGGAACTTGAACCTATAAAGTTCAAATCCTGGATTCGCCTGTGTATCGCCTTTAGTGACAAAGTCGAGCATTGTCTTTTTAGTCTTTAGCTGCTTATGCCTTTTATTTCGGCCTTTCTTCTTAAATTTTATTTCTAGGCATAATGACTAGTATCAAATGTAGTGGAAGAGTTAGTAGATGCAGTTTCATTAAAGAAAGAAAGATGATGCCTTTCATATTGTTGTCTGTGGATATGTTCAAAAAAGGTTGTTGATATTATAGCAGTCATTATATTGTTTAAACTGCTTTTGAAACTGGAAGTTGCTGCAAATTCACGCCGACTGGGCTAGCGATTGAGGTTTAGGTTGTTGAATTTCTAGAGAAAATAGGATATAGTGAAATGCTGATCCTCAAGAAAGTTCGAAGATATTGATTGTTTGAGAAGATCAAAATAAAATTTATAGGAAGGTTTTGAAACCTGCTAACACAATCAGTTAAAAGAACGGTAGATAAAAGGATAATGACCCCTCCATATCTTTTTTCCAATGATGTAGGTGTCCAATCAATACGCACACCTCTACTAATACACTGCACAGCATGCTAGAGTGTGCAAGCATAGGTGCTGGATAAACTTGCCCATCTAAGTTGGGGCGGATGGGCTCACATTGAGTATTGAAGCAGGGTTGGGATCTCTAAGTTTTTATCCTATGTCTTAATCACTAGCCATCCCCTTGGTGATAATGATCCCTCTGTATCTAGTATGTTGTTATTTCAGTGTTTAAGCTTTAGTAAAGCTTTTAGCTTGGTGGATACATCTCCCCTGACTCAAATATAAACAATTGGTTTTTTCTTGTCACGCCCCGAACCTGGGCCTGGACGTAGCACGACACCCGGTGCCTGACTACATGCAGCCGGGCGAACCAACTGGCTGGCTGAATCAACATGTGATGTCATATCATACTGATTACGGAAGATAAACTAACATATGCTGATATACTGAAGGTTTGAATGATATAAATCAATATGTGTAAACACTAACATAAGTCTGAAGTATATTGTAGCCAACATTGCTTAACATGAAAAGCCTGTGACTCTGTCTAACTGTTACTCTAGTCTATGAAGCCTCTAATGAAGTAATGAAAACACTGACTGTTCGTAAATTTCTAAAATACTGTAAAGTAATGATAATGCCCCGAAAGAACTGGGGCTCACCAAATAGCTGGTATGAGAATCCTAGCGTTCTGAATCATCAACCTGTAAATCATTACCTGCATCGTGAGATGCAGACCCCGGGCAAAACGGGACGTCAGTACATTTGAATTGCACTGGTATGTAAAACAACTGAAAGAAAGAACTATAAATGCTGAAACAGAAACTAAATTGAGTACTGATAACTGAAGTGATAACTAATATCTGATAACTGAAACGATAACTGTTGAAACTGAAACTGAAATGATAACTGATAACTAAAATGATAAAGGAACTGATAACTGGACTGAACAAAGGAAGTAAGGATATGAATACTCCCTCTTCTGAATGATGAACAACCTGTTTATGTGAATAAATAAACTGCGGTCTCAGGTCCAATATATATGTGTACAAGTTGCGGCCTCGGGCCCAAGTATACGTATACATAACTGCGGCCTCAGGCCCAAAGATGCATAAAGCATAAACTGCGGCCTCAGGCCCAAAGATGCATAAAGCATAAACTGCGGCCTCAGGCCCAAATACAGGTATTCAACATTCAGGGATTTAAAATCAGGAATTGAGAATCATACTGCAATACATGATACTGAAATACTGAACCATACTGAGTTACATGATACTGGAATGCTGAATAGAACTAGAATGAGACATGTATTCATGAACTGATTATGAGAACTGAAGTTTTAACTGATTATGACATGCTGAGTAATCTAGACTGAGACTCATGGGTATCAAACACAAGTCTATATTGATTACGCAATGAGCTCACAACGTTCAAAATGAAAGTCATGAATGAATTATGAAGCTAGAGAATAGAAGTTCTGCAACTATTCAAGGCACTAAGCTTGGCTATATTTCAGAGGCAATTAGTAATGTTGTAAAAGAAACGTAGTGTAGGGAGAATCATTAACATTCCCAAACATAGAGAGTTAGCCTCACATACCTTAACTTCCCACTCTTGAGCGTAATATAACATTCATCAACCCTTTCAACTTTAATCTATATCAATACAAGTCCAAGGGATTCCATATTAGCAATAATACTCATGTTTTGGTCACTTAGGCATTTTATCAAACACTTGGTGGGTATAAAGCTCCATAGCCCTCATTAATGATGTTTCTACACCTAACAACCCATTCTCTTGCTCCTAGATAAATTCTAAAATCTCAAATTGTTATAATCAATATCATTGTTCATCACCCATAAGATAAACAACAACCGACAACCCAAATCTATAACCGTTTATGCTTTTCTATCAAATCCATCAACTCATATCTCATGAACTTAGAGTCTATAATCATTTAGCCAATGCTATAATCAATTAGAGGGTGAAGATATTACCTTTTGACGTTCAATCCTCTTGAATTCGAGTTCTAGGGTTTCTTTTCTCAACCATGATGTTTCAATCGAATATCTAATGATTTGAAGGGTTTACCCATGTTAATAAGGTATTGGAGAATTGGAATTAACTTAGAATCACCAATAGAACTTATCTTGGATGATGGAGGGACCCGAGGAGTTAGGTTTTTGAGAGCTTCCCTTTTTAGAGCAAGTTTTTGTGTTTTGGGGTGTGGGGGACGAAGTAGGGCTTATAAAATGACCCCGGGTGCGCTCTCGCGCACCTGGACGCGCAACAGGGCAGTAGCACTGCCACAAGTGCGCGGCTGCGCACGGGACCATCTGGGCGCGCATACTGCGCTTTGTCCAGTAAAATGCACATAACTTTTTGTACAGGGATCCGTTCGGGCTCCACAATATATCGTTGGAAAGCTATTTCAAAGGGCTACAACTTTCATGTTTTGAGTTTTCTCCAATTCCTAACATAAATCCATGATATCAGGCTGAAAGACAGACCTTCCATAAACTTAATCGATTTTATCGAATCTTATGCACCTCACTCTCCGTCTTGATTCCAAACGACTATTTCCACCCATACTCATCCCGATAGGGCTTCATATGTCTAAACTATAACATTAATACTCATTTAACATGTCCACACCTAGTCCGAATTTACGGAGTGTTACATTTCTTCCTTTACCTTCACGTGGTGATGAATTTTGATTACCTCCCTATAGTGTTGAAATAGGTTAAGATCCACTTGTGTTTTTCGAAACTTCTGGTCTTTTTCTCTGCTGGCAAAGGTGTCTGATCCTATATTCAGGTCCTTTATGCGATCATGGCTTAATTATATTTAATTTCCCTCTCTGTCTTGCTAAAATCACCTAGTCTCATCATGATCTACATAATTCTAATATTTGCTTTTACTATCAACTTTCAAATGCTAAAGGTAAAGTTCCATAACACCTAATATGCCAATTACCAACGATATTGAGTTTCGTTTGGTATTGTAAAAGCACTAGAGTGATAAATATACAAGTCATATTTAAAAGGGGAGGAGCAGGATAATGCCAGTGGACCATGTATCCCAGAACTTAAAATACGGCATGACCTAACCAAAATAAAAGCACCATTGTGTATGTTACATGAACAAAAGAACTGTTATGCGCACTGTGAGATTAATTTTTCCATCTATTATCTTAGTAAGAATTATAAGTGCATTTGTTTCACATTTTAACGGTTGAATAGGTTGGGAAACTGAAGGATAAAATTTCAAATGTCACAGTAGGACTTTTAGCTTACTTAATACAATAGGGAGGTGTCTTTTAAACTTCACCATCCACACAACCTATATAGAAAAGAAGGAACTCTGATGATCTTCCAGTGCAAAATGCAATAATGAAGATTTACGGAATTGCAGCGGAAGTATGTAAATAATCTACTTGCATGTTTGTTGTCTATATGAGTATTGATATGCTGAAAATTGGCTCACATGGGATGAATTGCATGTTCAACGTAAAAATTAAGTGATATGGGCCAATGGCAGCCCATATCATTATATATCAAGGTCCATTAGGAGGGTGGAGAATTACTGGTTGAATAACGTCACTTTACTGAACATAACTGCAAAAGAAAATGTTGACTAGTCCCCCTGTTCTCTTCTTTTTGTTAAAGGAAAAATTTGAATTGGTAATACATAGTTGAAGTACGATAGAGTAGTTTGTAATCTGAATTAACATTGCAGAACTGCAAAAGAGGATATCTGTGAAATCTAAATGTCATTTTTGGTCTGTTTCTAATTGAACTGGGATACTTAATTACTGTTTATCGATGTCTAGGTTCAGAATACAGCTTCTTCTCAGTTGGAGGAGAAGCTGAAATTATGTAACACAATCTTTAATGTGTAAAACTGAAAATTATTGTAGCTGTATTTGTTTGGAGTGAGAGGATGGGTTCCTGGAAGAAAT
This sequence comes from Nicotiana otophora, assembly GCA_000715115.1. Taxonomy (NCBI): domain Eukaryota; kingdom Viridiplantae; phylum Streptophyta; class Magnoliopsida; order Solanales; family Solanaceae; genus Nicotiana; species Nicotiana otophora. The sequence continues at coordinate 136,720 of AWOL01S0030307.1, forward strand.
GTAAAAGAGAGTGGTTCTTTCAGAAAAAGAAAAAAGGAAAAACGAAAGATGTAAGAGAGAGCGCTAAGGACTATTATCCTTTAATTGGCTAAGGACCCTTTTTTTTTTTTTTTTTTACGTTCTTGAGCCCGAGGGTTTTTCGGAAACAGCCTCTCTACCTTCATAGGTAGGGGTAAGGTCTGCCTACACACTATCCTCTCCAAACCCCACTTGTGGGATTCCACTGGGTTGTTGTTGTTGAGGCTAGTGGGAGGTTAACTACTTCCTTGGAAATTAGATCAACAAGGCCCCTTATGCTTCCCTTTCGTCAAAACAAACATAATGTTAAACTAGCTAAATGAAGGGTGGAGTGAGTCGTAGTTTTATTTGTTATGACAACATAGATTGAAGGTGCATGATAACATGTACTCGGATCTTATGATAGATGTTCATTCAGGTGGTTGTTATTGACAAAAAAAGTAGAGAAACATGGACTTTGTGTGGATTGAGTTTTGAATTTCAAGAGCTTACTTATTCATGATTACCATGTTTTCTCTTACCTTTTCTTTCTATTTCTTGGTTAATTTTTGAATATGCCCTGTTAGATTTTGCAGGTACAAGGAGAGGAGATGGGATTCAAAAAGGATGCTTAGCTCAGGTGGAATGCCATCATCACATTCAGCAACTGTTACTGCTCTGGTAATGGCAGTTTATTTACAAGAAGGAGCTGGAGGATCTGTCTTCGCAATTGCGGTGGTTTTGGCATGTGTTGTGAGTAATTCTTAACCAGATGTTGTCCTATTTTTATTTTTTTTCAAATTTTCTCTGCTGATGTTTGCCTTATAGAGACATGACTCAATTTTACCTCAACACGAGAACAAGGAGAAAAAGAAAAAGACAGTCAGTGTTCACTTGCTTTTTATTTGCTGACACTTTGTCCTGATCTTGATGAATCACATGATTTTCTGTTACAGTTTTTTCTGTTTATCCAAGTAAAAATTCCCGTTTCACATAATTATTGTTACCTTTGGCAACTTCCTTGTCTTGATTAGCTTCTTTTGCATCTGAATGCTACTTAAATATTTTGATGTATGAACAGAAGAAAGCAGATGAAATGTCATACATCCTGGTTATTTGCTTCTTCGGAAGAGAGCGTATAGCCTGGGAATTCATATGCACGTGCATACATACATATACGTGTAACATGCATGCTTCTTCAGAAGAGAGCGCCTAGCCTTTAAATGTGTGTTGTCTGGGGGTGGGGGAGAGCGAAATAAAGGATTTATGTATATTGCCCTTAGATGTCTACAACTTTATCCAAATGCAGCTTCTTGTATCAGTTTTTCTTCTTTATATTTTGCATAATGAACTTTTAGTTTTCCCTCATTAACCTATATGAATTTCCTTTATTACAGGTAATGTATGATGCTACTGGTGTTAGGCTTCATGCTGGTCGCCAAGCTGAAGTAATTTTTCTTTCCCACCTTGTTTATCTTGTTTTTATTATTTTACTGATGGATGATTTATCCGATTAGAAAGAACTTTTTCTTTAAATCAGCCTCGGTATTTCAAAGTTATTCTTCATTCTATGCTTAAACAATTTGGTTGGTACCGTCTGATGATTTTTCCGTATTTTACAACTATGTGGTTGTAAAATAGTTGTGGTAGTCGATATTGGCACTTGCTGGTTTGCAGTAAAATTGCTTTGAAGTTTCTACTTATGCACAATAAGTGTTAAAATTGGTGGTTTGATGCAGTTGTTGAATCAGATAGTCTGTGAATTGCCTCCTGAGCACCCTGTTGCCAATGTTAGACCTCTCCGAGATTCACTTGGACACACTCCCTTTCAGGTATGATTGCCATGATATTCTGGTTTATACTTTTCTTTTGCAGTTTAAGAAATTGAGGATTACCATTCTTCATTTCCATTTGGTGACGACAATAATCTGAGAAAAGATAGCATTTTTTATGTACCTCATTTTTGGACACATCTACAACCAATATGTCACTTAATGCCGTGGGAGAAACTAACATGATAAAACCATTCAAATAAAATAAACTAGTGTGATAACAAAGTAAACTATGTATTCCTTGACTGGAAGTTAACAGAGTAAATTATGTTTTCCTTAACTGGAAGTTATTGTTATTGAGATGAATGCAGGTTCTTGCTGGTGCTTTGCTGGGATGTATAGTGCCATATCTGTTGAGAAGCTCAATCTAGAGTAATCTTTATTATTTCCCTTCAAACAGTAAATATCAAAAGCTTTCAAGCTATTAAAGCGGGAATCAACGTCACTACGAAGCCACACCAGGTAACTATGAAGAATTTTACATGTGGATTTATCCTTTCTTCAACCTGTTGGTAAAAGGGGGAAAAAAGGACGAAAGGTAAAAGTCGGGTAATGGTATAGATTGTTCGTGATTGCGACTCGATCAATTACTTGTACTTTATTGATTTATATTGAACTTGCAAACCATTTTTTTTTTCTATTTGCTGAATAGTTTTGCTTACTTATGAATCAATCTTTAAAATGAATTAGGATCTGAGACGAAAACAATTGCACATTCGATACATTTCACAATCAGAGACTGAGCTAGAATTTTGAGTTTGTGGGTTCTGCATTCTAAAAAAGTCAGCTTACTAGATTCTGGTTAAGTTACTTATACATGTTAAGTAGATTTTTAAATACAAATACATCATTTTGGGCTAAAGCTAGTGGTTCTGCCGAACCCATAAGAAGAATTGTAGCTCTGCCCCGGTCCACAACTTTCATGTCTTCCGTGTCAATATATTGTGTTCAGATCTCGAACAGGAAGGACAAATATTGAATTCGTTTTTGTGAATAGGAAAAGCAAGTGAACTTGTAAAATCAAATGAAGCTGAGACAATTGAAGATTGTTTTCGACAGGTTGATGATTTTGTAACTTCAAATGAATAAAAGGGCTTGTTGTAGTTATTATTATATAATGTTGGACTAAGATGAGCTTAGATGGAGCGACGTGAAAAGTGGAGATACATATAGTCGAATCTATCCTACTACCAAAGAAAGGAAGCTGAGAATAGTCATTAAAAGAGGGTCGTTTTTGCTTTTTTCAAGCTATAAATGTAAAAATCAGGTTGAAGAGTCCTAGAGACAAAGTGATATGAGCGATGGATAATTGAAAGAAGGTAGATTTGCTCGGACCTAGTGGTCGATTCCTTTTCTTTTATATAGGTAGAATTGGATAGCAACTCCAATCCTTGAAGTGAATAATCGAAAGTCATCGTCTGAGTCCTTGAAGTGAAAAGTCGAAAGTGTCATTCGTCCACGCAATCTACTATTATTTGTTCAATTGGAGTTTGTATTGTCTAAACTAACTCATCAGTGAGTCGAATACATCATAAACTTGATAAGATTTGAGAATTAGTGTGACCACAAGATGACAACTAGAAAAGGCTAGAGAATATAGACCAGCAGTAGGGAGGCAGGATTGTCATGAATAGGAAAAAAAAAAAGTAAATTCACGAAGAAGTCAAGGGAATTCAAAATCTAATATATACAATATAATTTTTTTGGCGTATCCCCTTTCGCTCCCTAGCTCCACTACTGTAGACCAGCACCAAATCAGTCGAACCATTGTCATCTGATGATTCTTTCAGTTTAAATTTCTTGTGATTCGGAGGATATAAGACTTCTTGATTACGCCAAAAAGATTGTTGATGGAATGCTCCTACCTCATCATACTTGCCCTTTATCTTATCTTAAGAAGAAATAGGAGGTATGAAGCATTGGACTGAATTCAAGAAATGTATATTACGACATACAACGTCAAGGAGTGACAGCGATTCGCTTGATTGATCAAGACGAATGAAATGTGCTTAGACGGTCTACAAGAGGAGCTAATAAATGTGTCCCTTTCCCCTTTTGATTTTTTTTTTCCTCGTGAAAAATCTGGAAAATTTAGTCGTTCAATGTTAATTTTCCTCTAATAGGAACAATCTTGAGTAGTATAGGTGTTCAATTGAAACATGCCTTAGATAAGGTGTTTGAGAGGAAAATCGGGACAAGTTTAGGGGGCCGCATATTATTTTGGCCAAAAACTAAAATATGCCTCCTAGGAAATAATCCAAGAACGAAGCGATTAAAATTGAAGTTACAGTTTCACGAGTTTTAATCTTAACGACATCACCATGCATACTAAATTACAATTTAGTCCTTTTCTACCATGTGAAATTAAAAAATAGTCAAATTTATATGTGGTAATTGAAAAATAACCATAGTTTTAAAAGTAATCGAAATTTAACCATTTTTCATGTAAAGATAAATCTGAACGAAAATACTGTTCAAAATTCGAAAAATATTCCAACATAATATATTGGAGTTCGAATTTTTTACATGTAAACTTCCAGTATATTATGCTTGAACTTTCCATGTGCTAAAGTTCTAGCATAATATGCTGGAAGTTCATACACAGGTGCACCAATCTCCAGTATATTATACTGAAACTTTTCGTGTTGCAGCAAAATAATGACTATTTTTTAATGACTTTGCAAATGCTGGCTATTTTTTAATTACCAGTCCGAAAACTGGCTAGTCTGTGCTATTTTTTACTGTTTTTTGCTATATAAAAATAATTTCATAAACAACAACAACCCATTATAATCCCACTAGTGGGGTTTGAGGAGGGTAGTGTGTACACAGACCTTACCCCAACCCAAGGGTAGAAAGACTATTTTCGATAGACCCTCGACTCCTTCCCTCCAAGAACTACCCACCTTGCTCTTGGGGTGACTCGAACTCACAACCTCTTGGTTGAAAGTGGAGGGTGCTCACCACTAGAGCAACCCACTCTTGTCCCAAAATTTCATAAACAACAGCAAAAGCGAAACAAGCACGAACTATCGTACGTGTTCTAATCGACCAAGAAGAACCGGCGAGTGCACAAATAACCGTTTTAGGACTCCTATTTAAACAATAGCCGGAAAATTTCTCAAGAGCTACATTGTCTAAAAAAATAATTTCCCAAGAGTTATTATGTTGGACAACTTTCTAAAACCTAAAAAGAGGATATTTGCGTAGATCAGCCGTAAATTCCTAAAAGGAAGCAGCCACTGTTGCTTTCTCCAAAACGAAAAAATGAGGGGAAAAGATGTGATGGATCGTCTCCACTCTTCTCCACCGACCTTATCACAACTTGTCCAATTAAAATTTATAGTGTAAGTTTCTTTTTTATTTATTTATTTATATTATCCAAAGTCTTTTTGGCTAGACTCTACTAGTACTTTATGACAAACTTGCCATGCGTAAGTATTTTTTATTATGTGTGAATTTTGCTTACATATAGTTAGGGGGTAAACGGGCGGGTCGGATATGGACGGGTTAAAATGGGTAATGCAAAAACGGATAAATTATCCGATCAGATTCATATTTAATACGGATAAAAAATGGGTTAACTGGCAAATAATATAGGTAACCATATTATCTATTACTTTTTGAATATGATCTTGAGAGAATTTTTAGTCTCCTAAACTTGAGAAACCCCCAATTTGAAACTTTACAAATGTAAAAGTTAAATTAATTAGTTATTTATTGGTTATCCATTTTCTAAGTGGATAATATAGTTCCTATCGATATTTGACTTATTTTTAAAAGTTCATTATCCAACTTATTTTTTAATGGATAATATGGATGAATAACTATTTCCTTTTAACCATTTTGCCACCACTGCGTATAATTATGGGAAAGAGAAAGTCCAAGTAAAAAAAAATCCTGTATGTGTTAAAAAAAATCACTAAATAAGTAAAAATAATATATCTCTAACCCAGTAAATCAAGAGGGCTGTGGTAGAATCCTGAACTCGAACCCATAAAGTTCCTGGATCCCGTCTTTGAATGCTAATTAACAACCCATCAAATTTAAATCCAAGATCCGCTTCCGAAGATAACCAACTTAAGCATCTCATTATCTTCCTTATAAATTACACTAAAAATATTTTTATATTGTTAGTTACATAAAGACAACCAATTTACCACATACTTTTCTCTTTTCATCTTATAAATATGAATTAATTGGCCCCCATTGTTCTAAAACTCCACTACCACTTCTCTGCTTGAACATCATCACTCCTATTCCTACCATTTGTCTTCCCCTCAAGCCCTCTCCCAACATCTTTATATTCATCAAATAGAGGATCAAAAGAATCTCTTATATTTCTCTACCACAATTCCATTTTCACGGTTTAAGCTGCTCCTATTTTGCTTGTTGCTACTACGGGAATCGCTTTTGCTTTCTTTTCCTCTAGCTACTGAGATGTTTATGGACATGATGACCAAAATCTCCCAAACTCTAAAGCTTTTGCTCATTGCTACCCTTCTTATCATCACCCCTCTGTTATCCACATCACTAAGAACTACATACCTCTCTTTCATTGTTCACCTTCTCATCATTGCACTAGGAGCTGAAGCTGGTCTCATTTCCTTCTCCAAATCTCCAAATCACAAGAAATTACCTTCAGCCACAAACATAACCACTAGTCATGAACAAGAAACTGTCCCTAACAATAAAAATCTTAGTGTTATGACCAATAATATTACTGATTTTAATAAAGTGGTTGAAAAATGTGTTTCAGAGAAAACTGTTGATGTTGTAATGCAAGAAGTTGGAGTGAAGAAATGCCCTTCAACACCAAGTTTGTTTTTCATAGGGGGTGGGGAGGAGATTAATGAAATGGAAGAGGTTGTAATTAAAGAAGAAAAAGGTGATGAAAAGGAGGAGGTTATAAAGGGGGAGATTAGTAAGGAGGAGCTATTTTATAAAGCAGAGACATTTATTGGCAACTTCTACAAACAGTTGAAGATGCAGAGAGAAGATTCATGGAAAAGACTTTATGATTTCTATCACAAAACAGCTTGTTAAGCAGCGAATATAGTGTTGAAGTAATAATTAAGTAAATAAAAATATGCTCTCTTTAACAACTTAAAGTTTTAGTTGAGATGATCACATCTTCAACATGATATCGAAGCAACTAGAGATCTTAGATTCGAGTCTCATTATATTTGAAGATGAGACTTCTATCCATTTTGGAAGGACAAGCATAGTCGTGATTTTTACATGCAAAAGGCTGGCAGACAATCCATCAAAGACTCGCCAAGTATAATAGGTGTTTACTACAACAACAAACCCAGTATAATTCTACAAGGGAGTCTGCGGAGGGTAGTGTGTACACAAACTTTATCCTTATCTTATCAAGGTAGAGAGACTGTTTCCGAAATTTGGATGCTTCATTTTGTGATTTATTTAACGTATTTTATTAAGCTTGTTAGCTCGGCATATGTAATAATAGAATTTTAATACGCCTGGTGTTCATTTTTGGCGTATATATATATCTTTATACAAATTAATTACTTCATGAATGTGTGTTTATGTAGTAGTAAAAGATAGTGTTAATATTTACTTTGTTATTTGTTTCTCCTACACTACCATATTATGAAAGAAAAGGAAAATACGTGATTGTACTTTTTTCCACGTTTGTATGCAATCATTGTAACAAAACAGTGGTGGTTACAATAGTACTTAGCATTTATAACTTCAAAATTTTAAATCTGGTTCTTTATAAGTTGATTGACAATAATCTTTAATTTTATATTAGTACGATAAGATAAGGTATCTATCGCAAATTGTAAAATGAATGATCCAAATACTGATAGCAACATAACATCGTCAACTTTTGGTAGTAATTTGTACATATCATATCAAAGGTAACCCCACCTGTCATTGGACTAATTCACTTTTAGACTAGTTGATTGGAATGTTATTGTCATATTCCTCTCTGAATGTTCTTTTCATTGTAAAAGTGGAACAACTTTTTTCTGCTTTGGACTAATCCACATTTTAGACCGAATCAATTGAGTTGGCTCACATTTGGTGTCTACGTTACTCAATGAACACATAAAATATGACTTTATATATACTGGTTTTTAGTTCTTACCGAATCTTTACACCAAATCATATTACATATGGAAAAAGGGTCAAAATTGCTGTTGAATTATATGAAAATTTTCATGGTTTAAGTTTTAGGGTTTAGGTCAGATGTGTCTTTGCCATTAATGGTTCATATTTGTCCTTATTTCCAGATGATAGATTGAATATATCAGCATGGTTTTCTATATATATTAACATGGGAAAACTTTTCCACTTAATAGGTCATGGAATCCCACTGCAAATAGGAAATTAGGAATGTATAGTTGTATACTGCATTTCTTGGGCAACAGCGGAGCTCATGTACATAAGGTATTTGATTTGTACACAAAACTACATGTTAAATTTCTAACCTGAATTGGCCAGAGCTCAGTCTGCTTTGGTAGGTGCTGATGTCTTTTGCATTATCGCGTAATAAGTGGTGCACTCTCTACTGTTGTATATTTTCCAAGTAGACTTATGACAATATTTCAACCAATATTCACTTTGCAGCACCAAAAGATGATAGCTGCATCATCGGCAAAGAACCTGGATATATATATATTCACTTTGCGGCAACCAAAGATGATTATTGCAACATCGGCAAAGAACCTGGATATATATTCACTTTGCAGCAACCAGAGATGATTATTGCACCATCGACAGAGAACCTGAATATATATTCACTTTGCAGCAACCAAAGATGACTATTCCACCATCGACATAGAACCTGAATAAGCTATACATTCCTCTTTGTGCTGTCTGCTTCATCCAGAAATGGAACATGGGATATTTATAATTAACTTACCTTGGATTCTTGCAAATCCTGAATCATTGCTAAAGCTGCTGAATTCTCTGCATCTTTTACTCGTGACTTCTCGTTTCCCGTCACAGAAAGCACACTTTCACCAATTGAAACTTGCACAGAGCATGTAAAGCTCCTATTGTGAGCAGGACCTATCTCTTTCTCTATTCTGCAACCATCAGAAAGCAAATATTAACGAGACCAAATTCATACATTTATATGTGACTGCAACAGAAACAGAAAAACATGGCAGCTGGATACTGAGACAAACAACCTCAGAAAGAATTGCCAAATGAAGATCTTTCCTCTACGAAACGGCACGCATATTCTGTTAGGTGATTACATTTCATTTTATATAGCTCATAGCTGTAAAAGCACACCCTGTCCAAACAATCCATTTTATATGGAGTGGTCTCAAAAGAAAAAATTTCTCAAAATATTAAACCTCAGACATTTCAAGGTATATTTAGAAAGCAATACTTGAATAAATTCATTTTATGCTGTCCGTCCAAAAAGTATAAGCAGCATATATGTGTACGTCGATGAATGACATAATTCTAAATCTGTCTTAGTGCTCTTATTTATCTATTAACCCATTCCATGCAAGATGCAATCAAACCTTAAAGTTATTTCTAGTAGAGAAAATTGGTAGTTTCACAGCTCAATATCAAGTCACAATTTGATCTTGCGGCAACAATCTCTTGCCCTAATTTCCAATACTGAAGTGACAAACAGATATACAGACAACATTAAGAATATGATACTAGGATTCCCTGGTACAACATGTTAAGCATGTTAAACTTGATAATATAATTTGTGCTTGCAGCTACAGATTCAGTACAAGTGCAACGAGCACTAACTTTTTCCACTGGACAGATATCTGATAAAAATGGCACTAAGTTTACTCATGAGAACAACTACACTCAAAGTAAAAGGTTAACCTGTAACTTGGTTTGAACCATTTCTTTCTTCCACAAAGCTCATTCAGTTTCTGCTTTGCTCCTTCACTCTCTTTTGTTGGGTCAAATTCGACATCCATCTTTATTTTCTGAAATGGAGAAAAGTCAAAATTGGCCTTTTTTTTCTGAGATGGAACAAGTTCAGCGTCCATCTTATCATAAGGGTCATAGAACAACTCTTTAAGAGCAGCCTTTGCAACTTGAAGCTTTGCATTCTCTTTGTGCTCAGAAGAAGCTGATGCAATAAATTGTCCATCAACATAGACGCTAGCAATGTTTTTATCTCCCTCTTTCCGATGTTCTACCTCAACTTGTTTTCCATCCTTATTGCAAAGTCCAAATAGCATTGTTACAGGCTGTGGTTGTTCTTTCAACATATTCAGCATGATGATAGGCTCGAGTAGGCCTCTAAAGATCTAACACAAAAAGGCAACTAAATAATCTAAACATCACGAAATCATTTCTATTTGAAATGCAAGAATGGACCATTTTTAGGTAAAGAAAATAAAACTGAATTCCTAAGACCTTGATGAAATCTCTGAAATAAGTCTACTATTGGAGGACAGAAAGAAATGCTACATCTGTTTACTGATGTGGGGTCAGGTGGAAGCTAAAACGTTAACCGCTCAAATTTCGAATTGGCTTTCATGATTTTTCATTTTGAATTAATTGCCAAATTTCCACAATGTAATACCTCATTATTTCTTCCCTTCCCCATTTGATTTCCAATGATACAAACCCAAAATATGAGAAGCCCTTCTTCATGCAAACTCACTTTTTATTTCTCAATATCTGTATAAATTCAAATTTCAACTTGTAACCTTGTTTGCTCTCTCTCTCTCTCTCTCACACACACATACACACACACACACCACTTTAAAACCTTGCTAATTCAAATGAGTAATCATACATCAGAACAAACATAAAACGACATTCCAAATACCAGCACAACATTTAATTGCACGGATAAGAGTTTCAGTAAAACACCCAAAAGAATTACAATTAAAATTCGTGTTTTAGGAATACATCTTAATCGTTTCTTTCAACATTGGAGAATGACACATAAAAAGCATTACCAATTATCACTCCTGCCTGCAGCAAAATTACCAAATATGAAAAGGAGTATGGCTTGAGTCAGTTCGATGCAAAGTTTACAAAGATAACTAGGTGTTTGTGAAAACATGTTCGATAAATAACAGTTAAAACCCCTTGTATACTAATATTGAGTCTGTAAATCGTAAGCACTTGCTAATAGCCAACAAGCCTGTGAGACTCAACTCTTTAATTCCACATAATTACATTTTCAAGCTATATTAGAAATCCAGAGAAATAAATATAGAGAATGAGCATAGCCAACCTAACTATTTCGGTTTTAGGCATAGTTGATTAATTCGTTAATACTTTACATAGAGAAAGGAAAAAGAAAAGAGAGCTTTTACAAGATCCATGGCCAACACAAACTTAAATAGTAAGAAAGAGACTGACCACCCAGAAAGCATTGACATCGAAGCCACAATCCACATATACAGCCCCCATGACCGACTCCACAATGTCTGCAAGATTTTTTGGCGCTTTCATCACTCCTCCATAGAACTCCATCTCCGCCTCATGTTGCACTGCTATCACGGATTCCTTCACCTATGCCCAAATTCAAAGTCCCTTCTATTACAATTCCGCAAAAGAACTATTGCAATCAGTTCAACGGATCTTGTGCCAAGGAAATGCGCAATGACACACTGTTACTGAACGCAAATGAAGTGCAATATGCTATGGCTAACTGGAATTTTCACTATCTTAAACAAGTACGGCTTTCAAAGTTTGAAGACTTGCACAAGGAAGCAAAAGGGCCACACATATTGGACAAGATGCAACAGCCCAATTTTAAAACTAGACAATCCAAACCAAAGGACTTAAATTTTTGGAAACTTGGTTTTATATCCATATAGTAATTGGGAGGAGTTCCCCCAAGTTATTAGTTTTCTACTTTGTTTTACTTTTGTAAAGCTAGTTACTTTGTAAAGTGGAGGAGTCCTCACAACTTAGATGGTTAAACTGTACTTTGAGCACTCATCTAGGTGAGTGTGTGTGTATATATATATATCTAAAGACCTTAAAGCGAAAAGGGGAAGGCATGTCTCCCCTTCTTTTATAATATGAAGTGGTAAAGTGTCATGTTCCCTTCCTTCATGTATTTAAGTTTTTATGGGACATACATAAATTACCCCCTAAACAATGTCTGATCAGTAGGTGGATTTGTTAAAAGTTTTTTAAAAAGTTTTAATTTCTATACACTCTAACTCTTTATAAGATACTTAATAGATAACTCCAGGCTATCTGCTACATTATGCATATAAGTTATTCTTTTTGTTTCGTGTAGTACTTTCCTTTTAGTCTGTTGGGAAAAGAATATCACATTTTTATATATAGTAGTTTATAAGTTTTAAATTCCAATATTCTCATTTCCTTAATGACACTCCTTGTGGAATGAAATGACCTGTACACACATCTTGTTTAAGACCATAGGATTCAAAAACTTTTTAACATTTTTAAACGCTATGCCCAATCAAACTAAGAATAATAATAAATAAAATGAAAATAAAGGGAGTAAACACTTTTAAAATGATTATTTATGTACCTTTTCATCGAGGATCGGTGAATTGCGGCGGAGGTAGTTGTAGAGACCGTGGCGGACGGCGACTCTAGCGAGCTTTTCGGTGCTGACGTTGGCGGCGCGGAGGTCAGTGAGCTTACCGCAGTCGACGTCCGGGTAAATCGAGAAGAAATAACTGGAAATGGCTAAGCCTAGAGCTGCGTCGCCGACGAAAGCGAGCCGCTGGTAATTATTAGAAGCTGAAGAAGAATTACAGGAAGTGTGAGTTAGAGCTTCTTCTAGAAGCTTCGTGTTCTTAAATCGATACTTCAATAGTTCCTCTACTGCCGTTACGGATGTCGCCATGTTTGTGATTTCTTCCGCCGGTAGCCTATTTGCTTCCGTCATCATCGCGCAATGTGATAGCAACTGCTTTTTGTTTTTTCTGTTTTAATACTATATTTGGTTATGGTATTACCTCATACAATATATATTTTATGCCAAAATAGTGGTATTTGAGAAGAGAGTTGTTGGAGGTAAGGAGCCGAAAGTCTATCGTAAACAGTTTCTTTACTAATAGTAATATAGTGGATTGTTATTATTGTATGCCAAAATAGTGGCATTAACTATTAGTACATATTAGATGTGGGATTAACTACCTCCGGATTATAATCTTGAGATTTTTAATTCCTAGATATATCATTTTGCAACTGAACGACCTTAGTTTCTGAAATTGAAGTTATGGAAGCTTTGTCAATTTTGTCCTTGCCAACTTGATCTTGTTGTTCCTTACAACAAATATGCATGAACCATTTCACGAATAATGTGTCTAGTCCAAAGTCTCGAAAATTAGTTCTGAGTCTTCCGATAAAAAAATAATGTAAATAAAGGAATGTAGGTATACTATTTTGTGGTGGGAATTGTAATTTCATAAATTGCCTCTTCTTCTCCCTCTGAATTTCTACAAAAGAGGTAATTTATATGTTAACAAATAATTTTATTTATATATTTGATAGTATTATAGTAATTTATAGCACAGAGCTAAGATTAAGAAAAAAATTAGGTTTCAATTTAGAGTGTAAGTAAAAACATTTGGTCTATCCTGAAGGTCATCGAGGTAAGGAATGGAGTTGGCATGTTTTTATACTATGTACTATGACATTCATGGACGGAGGGAGAGCATTAGTGCGGATTCGGACGAACCCAATAGTTTTTACATAAATCTTATATTTGTATTAGAAAATTCATAAAATATGTATAAATATTTAATTGCAAACCAATAACTAATACAAACTATGGGTTCAGTAATAAATTCAGAACTCATAAATATCAAATCCTAGTTCCGTCTCTGATGATATTCCCGACCTTTTGTTGCTAAGCTTAACAACAACAACAACAACAACAACATATCCAATAAAATTACACAAATGGGGTCTGGGGAGGGTAGTGCGTACGTAAACTAACCCCTACGTTTGTGAGGTAGAGATGTTTCCGACAGATATTCGGCTCAAAAAAAGAATGGGGATTAAACTTCCATGAATGATCCCTCAATTTAATATTAAAACTTGTCACCCATATAATATTTCTTTTAAAGCAAAATGAAAGGAATTCATTAATCAGGGAAGTCTACTCAGTAAATGCACTGAGCTTTTTCACCTTTATATCTCATCAAGGAGAATTAAATCCATATCTGCATAAATAAAGTTTGCTAGATTGTCTAAAAACATTATTGATCTCCTTTTTGTAGCAAATAATAACGTTGCCAATCTCCAAAATTCACAAAATACGCTATGGCAATACGCGTAAAGATAGGCATTCCTATTATACACCTTAAATACTCCAACCAAGCCACCAATGTGGGACTCAGTGAAAGATCCAAGGAAGTCTCAATTAAGTTCTAGTTGTGTGAACTCAGTGAATTCACCAGCATATGATCAAAACCTCCAGCCTGCAAAGAAACCCGAGACACACTAACATTATGGATCAACTGCTGTAGCCACCTCCTCGTTGTTGGATCCTCCTGACAAGCACAATGGGCACACTCAATCAACGATACGAGGAAAAAGAAAAGGTCTTAACACCAGAAAAAGAATGCTTCATGTTTTATGGGAGAAGCAGGTTGGGGGTGGGAAGCTACTTAGAGTACAAGCATTACGTACACGAAGACAACTGCTGAAGGTGGTATCTCTAAGCATATCCGGAAGACAATTTCTCAGTGCATCACATGCCCTACCATAACCAGTGCATATCAGTTTTAGCCCATAAAAAAGGGCAGACGCGAGAGGGCTGTGATATATTACACATAGCAAGCTGAAAGGAAAACTGGGATGGTGATATACAGAAAACTAACCTAACATTATCGGACAAACGAAGATAGCACCTAATTATGTGTTTCAGCAGTCTTGATGAAGGCTGTTCAGTGAGTGCACCAACCATATTCCCTAAAACTTGGGCTACTGCAAAAAACCTCTGAGCTGTGGCACAGATGTAATCCAGACCCACATCATCTAGAAGGATTTTTTGCACTATGAAAGTTGCAACCTGTCAGCATGCGCAAATTAGATGCATGAAAATCTGATCAACAAGGGAGGATATGGTCGGAAACTGTCATTGAGGAAGCACTCACTGTTTTTGACAGCTCACTCCCCATCTCCATCGTACGCAAGCACAGGGGAATTATCTCTGTCGATAGGAGAAAGCTGATAACTTCAGTGTCATCTACCTGCACAGAAAAAATCAAAAGAACAGAGTACCCTGAACTTTAGAACAATAATGGATTAAGGCAGGGAAAGATTCCATAAACAGCATCTTGAGCTCCTGAAATTATAACTAATCATGGTTTCCTTCTCATAGACTGTCATTCCCAGTAGATATGATCATGAACAAAACCTTAATAACACTAACGCTGAAAGAGAAAAAGATGCATGAAATTGAGGAGACTTATTACCTTCACCAGGGCACCAATAACACCTAAGCTAGTAAGCCTCAGATATTCAAAAGGTCTTGACTTGCTTGTTGTATTAAGAAAAGGGTACAAATACAACGGAATATGCGCTGCAAAGTACGAAACAGTCAGAATGATTTATCAAGGAAAGCAACAAAAGATCACAACTATGATGGATCACAATTACGATTATCATCGAACTGAGGTCGATCCAGATCTCGGAAACACATCAACAATATAAACTCCATCTATTTGGTTCTTTTTTACAATATGTATTAGTTTTTGAAGGTTACAAAGCATTTTACATGAATAATATGGGGGCCGGGATAGTATATCTAGGACTGTGTTGCACTACCCAGTGCTTCAATGAACCTAAGGCCACAAACATGTAATTTTCCTCCTCTTTATGGACATCAGCGACTGCCGAGGCAGGACAGTCTCTATAACTTGACAGCTGTGAATTCCAAGAAAAATGTATAATTTTTTTCCTGAGTAATGGATAACATACATCCAAGTATAGTGTTTTCATGTGAAAATCAAATTCCAGTTCTCCTCTAAAGACTTATCAAGTGAATGCCAAGTGATACTAATTTGATACTATTTGGGTTTTATTCTTTGACTGTCTCTGTTTGACAAGTAAATAAGAATTTTATTAAGTGAAAAGCACGAAGCAAGTGCCTGTGTATAAGAGATGTAACTATGAGGGGTTTTAAGAATATTTTTTTTTGTTTTGGGATAAGGTAAATGAGGGGTTTTAAGAATTGTATCTGTGACATTGTTAAG
The DNA here is from genome assembly GCA_000715115.1 of Nicotiana otophora. Taxonomy (NCBI): domain Eukaryota; kingdom Viridiplantae; phylum Streptophyta; class Magnoliopsida; order Solanales; family Solanaceae; genus Nicotiana; species Nicotiana otophora. Next base: position 152,717 of record AWOL01S0030307.1, read on the forward strand.
AGAAACACTTTGCATTCATGAACAACTGCAAATCAACAGAAGTAACGATTTACATAACAACATAAAACAACTTCTAGCGTTCCTGCACTTGAACAAATATAAGAAACAAGACAATAACAATGCTGTCAAGGAATTATATCAACTGAACAGGTTAATGATCCGTATCAAGCAAAGACAGGCCAATCATGTATCCATATACAATAGGATGTTTATGGATATTGTCATCTTCTCTCCAATGACATTCCACCTAAAAGAGCAGCCAGAAAAGGCTTTTTTTGTATATCAAAAAGGCCAAGCTGATTGCAATTGAGAAACAGCTACAACAATTTAAAAGATAAAAGAAAAAAGAAAAAAGAAAAGAAGAAACAGAATCTTTACCATTGAGGAACAACATTCTGGTGTCAGGGTGAGAGGCTACACACTGCAAAATACAAAGCAATTGAAGGCAGTTTCATTAGGAAACAGTATAAGATTTAACTTGCAAAAAAACTAAATAATGGAGGCATACTGTGAATAAGATTACCCTGAAAAAGCAGTTACACTACTATTAAAACCTGATCTTTGACATGCAATTTGCTCCATGTAATAATAAAACTCAAAACTTTTTCTTTGATCAGGTAAATAATAAAAACTTAAAACTACTTCAATATTAACAGGTATTGCCAACTAATATTTATACGATGTCAATAAAATGAAAATTTGAGCACCTTCCAGTCCAGTGCATAACCACTCCTTCACCTTTCTTGATACATAAACCACAATCCCACACCTATACAATTTTCTATATCCTACTGCTGAGATCTAATCATTATTAAGAAATCATATAATGATAATAACTCATTACTTTAAAGATCACCAACAAGAATGAATAATAGAAACAGTATCAAGAAAAAAAACCACAAGGAAAAGAAGTTTCTATACCTGAAGAAGTGCTAGTGCATTACAAACTCTATTGGATTGAGCAGGAGTCAGGTTTGGTGGTGACAAAACAGGGTAGATGGAAACTATCTCCTGCAAACATGCAAAATAACATTTAAAAAAGATATAGAAAAAGCTAGAGACTTCCACAATAGAAGTTTAAGAAATAATAATTAAATGGTTGGACAGAGAATACAAGTCTGGTTTCTCGCCATGGTAAAAGAGCTAATTTAACTGAACCAATAATGTGGTTGGGCATAGGTACAAAAACAGTTAAATGGAGAGTAAATTTAAATGACATCCCAGCACAAGACAGAATAGTTTCTCCTCCTAGGGGTGCATTTTTTTTTGCGCTCCTTCTAGTGGTGTTTCGGCTCCCTCTTCTCCATCTACCTCCACAACAAACAAGGGAAAGCACGTTAGGATTCTAGTTTTAAACCCCCCTGTATATTCATTTCCAATTTTTTAGCCCACAATCATTTTCATTTATATCTGTTCCTACCAATCTAAGTTGCACGGACTCGGGTGTGGGTATCCGATACGGGGACGGATCCGAGTATCGGATTCGGCAAAATTTAAATTTTAAGATTCGGGGGTACGGATCTGGATCTGGATACGGGTGCGGGGATTCGGCTAATAAAAAATAGAGCTATAAAAATATTGTAAATTTTGAGAGATATTCTGTGAAAAACTTACATGAATATTGTAGAATTCAGTCTTTCATTCTCCAAGATGGACATTATTCTTTCATTGTCCTAAATCTATTTTATTTTTGATTTTGAGAAATCAAATTCTCAATTTTTCTCCCAAATTTGTCGATGGACTCCGGTCAAAGTGTACGAAGTTAGTTGACCGAATCCGGGACTTATCCCGTCCCCGTCTCGTATCGGGACGGGGACGACACCAAAATTGAAGAGTCTGCACAACTTAGCTACCAATAATAAGCCAATCCAACATATACAAAGAAAATGTCATACATTGTCTAGTTTCAGAAATTGCTATGAGCTGAGTCCAAATACAACGGGGAAGAAACCCATGGGCCGATGAAGGACTAGCTCCCACCGCCTCCTCAACCAGAAAAATTTCACAAACATCGTAAGACTTTACAA